>CADDIJ020002400.1:0-12105 GCA_902809745.2 Tetradesmus lagerheimii | reverse complement strand
TCCATCCATCCATCCATCCATCCATCCATCCATCCATCCATCCCCATCTGAGATGTGGCTGGTTGGGAACCCACCGCTAGTGGCTTGAGAGTGGATATCCCCTGTGGTTGCCCCCCCCCCAATGCTAACATAAGGTGTTTGTATTGACATGCTGCCTTGTTGCAGGTGGGCTGTGGAGTGGGTAACTCCATCTACCCCCATCCTGGACAATCCAGACATCGACGCTCAGCTGCGCGTGTATGCCTGTAGCCACCACACATCGACCCTAAAGCCTCACTGAATGAGCTGCTGCTGCGTTCTTTGCAGGTGGGCTGTGGTGTGGGCAACAGCATCTACCCCCTTGCTGGACATCAACCCACGGCCACCATACTGTTACTAACAGTCTCACATCAATGAATCGCTGCACTTGTTGTTGCAGGTGGGCTGTGGTGTGGGCAACTCTCTCCTGCTGGACATCAACCCGCGGCCACCATACCGTTACTAACAGTCTCACGCCAATGAATCGCTGCACTTGTTGTTGCAGGTGGGCTGTGGTGTGGGCAACTCCACCTGGCCCCAGCTGCCCTTTCTTGCCTGCAGCCATCTTACTGTCACATCAATTGTTACATAAACTGTCACATCAATTGAATTGCTGTGTGTGCCTATGCAGGTGGGCTGTGGTGTGGGCAACAGCATCTACCCTCTGCTGGACATCAACCCGCAGCTGCGTGTGTACGCGTGCGACTTTTCAGCCACTGCGGTGCAGATCGTACAGCAGCACCCGGAGTATGCAGGTGAGAGCAGCAGCAGCAGCAGCAGCGGCAGCTGCGTGTGTATGCCTGTGACTTTTCAGCCACTGCGGTGCAGATCGTACAGCAGCACCCACAGTATGCAGGTGAGAGCAGCAGCAGCAGCAGCAGCGGCAGCTGCATGTGTATGCCTGTGACTTTTCAGCCGCTGCGGTGCAGATTGCACAGCAGCACCCGCAGTATGCAGGTGAGAGCAGCAGCAGCAGCAGCGGCAGCTTCGTGTGTATGCCTGTGACTTTTCAGCCACTGCAGTGCAGATCGTACAGCAGCACCCGGAGTATGCAGGTGAGAGCAGCAGCAGCAGCAGCAGCAGCAGCGGCAGCTGCGTGTGTATGCCTGTGACTTTTCAGCCACTGCTGTGCAGATCGTACAGCAGCACCCGGAGTATGCAGGTGAGAGCAGCAGCAGCAGCAGCGGCAGCTGCGTGTGTATGCCTGTGACTTTTCAGCCACTGTGGTGCAGATCGTACAGCAGCACCCGCAGTATGCAGGTGAGAGCAGCAGCAGCAGCAGCAGCGGCAGCTGCGTGTGTATGCCTGTGACTTTTCAGCCACTGCGGTGCAGATCGTACAGCAGCACCCGGAGTATGCAGGTGAGAGCAGCAGCAGCAGCAGCAGCAGCAGCAGCGGCAGCTGCGTGTGTATGCCTGTGACTTTTCAGCCACCGTGGTGCAGATTGTACAGCAGCACCCGCAGTATGCAGGTGAGAGTAGCAGCAGCAGCGGCTGTCATCATGCATCAGCAGCAGGGGATGCTGTGTATGCCAGCAACGTTGTTTTTCCATAGGCCACAGCACTGGCATACACAAGATCAGCATCAGCAGCTCCACCCGCAGCTGCTGTAGCACGAATGTTGTGGTGTGTTATGCGGTTTGCAGGAGGCCGTGTGAAGGCGTTTGTTGCTGACATCACACAAGATCAGCTGGGCCAGCAACTGCCAGGGCCCTGTGTGGACTTCTGCAGCATGGTGTTTGTGCTGTCTGCAGTGACACCAGAAAAGATGCCACAGGTAGGGTGCATTACTTTTGTTACTTTATATGTTATTATGTTATTTCACAGACAGGGCAACTGCCGGGCCCCTGCGTTGACTTCTGCAGCATGGTGTTTGTGCTGTCTGCAGTGACACCAGAAAAGATGCCACAGGTAGGGTCCGTTACTTTTGTTACTATGCATGTTATTATGTTATTTCACACATAGGGCAACTGCCTGCGCCCTGTGTGGACTTCTGCAGCATGGTGTTTGTGCTGTCTGCAGCTGCAGTGACACAAGATGCCACAGGTATGGTGTGTTGCATGTTTGCTATGTTATGTCACGCTGTCAATGCCACAGGTAGGGCCTACCTTTTGTTATTTCTAGTGTCACCAAGCTGTGTACGTTGTGCTGCATGACGTCTCCTCCAAAGTCTCCTCCAAAGTCTAGAAACAGCACCCTTTGCCAGCAGCAACTCATGAAACTGTACACTGCTGCTGCTGCTGCTGCTGTCACTGGCATCACAGGCGCTGCAAAACGTGGCATCCGTGCTGAAACCTGGCAGCGGCAGGGTTTTATTTCGCGACTATGCTGAAGGTGACCTGGCGCAGACACGCCTTGAGGGCAGCAGGCATGGTGTGAAGTTCATACGAAGAAACTTCTACGTGCGAGGGGACGGCACCTGCTGCTACTACTATACAGAGGTGGGTTCATGGTGTGAAGTTCAGCAGGCATGGCGTGAAGTTCATATGCAGGAACTTCTACGTCCGAGGGGACGGCACCTGCTGCTACTACTGTACAGACGTGTGTTGGGGTTTGCTGGGGGTGACATTTCATCTGATGTCATTTTGTATGCTGTTGACGGGCTTCAAGCGAACACCACGGTGGTGACAGAAGTTCAGCAGGCATGGTGTGAAGTTCATAAGGAAGAAAGAATTTCTGCGTGAGGGGGGACGGCACCTGCTGCTACTACTATACAGAGGTGTGTTTGAGTTGGACACTTATGAACTGGCAGGGCAGCATCAACGTTATTTTGGGGTGACATTTCATCAGATGGGGTTTCAAGCTGTTGATGCGAGTGTGGTAACGGCAGTTGCTGTCACTGGGGCTGGCACTTTCCTAGGGCACACTTGATTGTCCCGAGGGCAGCAGGCATGGCGTGAAATTCATATGCAGGAACTTCTACGTGCAAGGCGACGGCACCTGCTGCTACTACTACACAGAGGTTGGTTTCATGGTGTGAAGTTCAGCAGGCATGGCGTGAAGTTCATACGCAGGAACTTCTACGTGCGAGGGGACGGCACCTGCTGCTACTACTATACAGAGGTGGGTTTCATGGTGTGAAGTTCAGCAGGCATGGTCTGAAGTTCATACGCAGGAACTTCTACGTCCGAGGGGACGGCACCTGCTGCTACTACTATACAGACGTGTGTTGGGGTTTGTTGGGGGTGACATTTCATCTGATGTCATTTTGTATGCTGTTGATGGGCTTCAAGCGAACATCACGGTGGTGACAGAAGTTCAGCAGGCATGGTGTGAAGTTCATAAGGAAGAACTTCTATGTGAGGGGGGACGGCACCTGCTGCTCCTATTATACAGAGGTGTGTTTGATTTGGACACTTATGAACTGGCAGGGCAGCATCAACGTTATTTTGGGGTGACATTTCATCAGATGGGTTTTCAAGCTCTTGAAGGGGTTGTGGTGACGGCAGTTGCTGCTGCTGCTTTTTATGTTGCAGGAGGTGCTGGCAGCGCTGTTTGCCAGCCAAGGGTTTGTCTGCAAGTCAATGCTCGTGCATGCATGCACAGTTTTGAACAGGAAATCTGGTGTGAAGATGCCTCGGCATATTTTCAAGACCCCCACCGCTGTCCCCTGCCCCAGCCTGTTGTCATGTCCATGCAGTCAAGCTACTGCTGCTGCTGCTGTTTATGTTGCAGGAGGTGCTGGCAGCGCTGTTTGCCAGCCAAGGGTTTGTCTGCGAGTCAATGCTCGTGCATGCACGCACAGTCGAGAACAGGAAATCTGGTGTGAAGATGCCTCGCCGCTGGATCCAGGCGATCTTCAGATATGCTCCCTGTGAAGTTCCTGCCGGGCTGATTGGGAACTCTGACTGGGAAGCTGCAGCGGGCAGCAGCAGCCAGCAGCAGCAGCAGCAGGGAGGAACAGAGCAGCAGCAGAAGCGACAGAGGGTTGTGGGCACATCAGCAGCAGCAGCAGCTGTTGGTGTGGTGCAGTGTGCTGGCAGATCTTGGCTGGTGCCAGGTGGCGTTGGCAGCAGCAGCAGCAGCTGTGTCCAGAAGGTGGCGCTTGAGTTGGACAGTCTTTTGCAGCAGCAGCAGCAGCAGTTAATGCTGCTGGGCCGCAGGGTGCTGCTGCTGCCGCCATGGCTGCAGCTGACACCTCCTGGGCATATCAATGCATCACAACCAGAACAGCAGCAGCAGCAGCAACAAGGGCTACAGCTCATTTTGCAGGACAGTACAGCAGCAGCAGCAGCGCAGTGCAGTGTGTGTCTTCACGACACTCACTCCACACCTGACGCCAGCAGCAGCAGCAGCAATAGCAGCAGTGATTATGCTCTATTTGAGCAGGGTGCTGCTGCTGGGCTGCTAGCACTCGTTTTGGTATGGCTTGGAGCCAAGCGTGTGTATGCTTGCCTGCCCAGTAGCAGCAGCAGCAGCAGCGCGGCAGGTGTTGGGGCATATGCTGCAGGGTTTGAAGCTGCTGTGCAGCTGAATGAGTGCTCAGTGGTGGTGGAGCGGATACGGCAGTGCAGGTGGGTGCAGGTTTTGAAATGTGTGAGCTCAGCTACAGTGTATGTTTTGTTGGTGTTGTTTCTGTGTGCAGAACATAACATCAGGTGGTAGAGCGTATACGGCAGCGCAGGTGGGTGCAGGCCTTGCAGCTGGAATTGCCGAGCTTGTGTGGTTTGTTCAAGACACAATTGTGATTGTGTGGCGCGGCATCTGCAGCTGCCTCAACTGACCAAAGACAATCATCATGACAATATGGCACACCTAGCATCCACGCTGCTGGTTGGTGAATGGTAATGTGGCTGCTTCGCTATTTGATGTATTGGCTGGGCCCAAGGGGTTAACCTTATACATCCATTGCTGCTCCATTTATCTGTTTATCGCAGGTGGCAAGCATCAGAGCCGCGGCACCTGCAGCTGCTGCAACGGGAGCTGCTGCAGCACAGCACACACAGCATAGACCTTCTAGTGGCAACAGCAGCAGCACCAGCAGGAGCACAGGCAATGGATCCACATGCAGCAGCAGCAGCTGCGCAAGGTCTGCAAATGCAGGAAGAGGTGGAGAGGTTTGTTGAGGGGCTGCTGGCAACGTCCCAGCAGCTGCTGCTGTGGAAGGCGCAATAGCAGCCGCAGCCGCAGCGCCAGCAGCAGCAGCATTACATGGCGCGTGATGGCTTGCCGCGCCAGCGGGAGCTGCTGCAGCACAACACTCACACCAATGACCTTCTAGTGGCAACAGCAGCAGCACCAGCAGCAGCAGCACCAGCGATGGAACCACATGCAGCAGCAGCAGGGCAAGGTCTGCAAATGCAGGAAGAGGTGGAGAGGTTTGTTGAGGGGCTGGTGGCAACGTCCCAGCAGCTGCTGCTGTGGAAGCCGTAATAGCAGCAGCAGCGGCAGCGGCAGCAGCAGCAGCATTACATGGCGCGTGATGGCTTGCCGCGCCAGCGGGAGCTGCTGCAGCACAACACTCACACCAATGACCTTCTAGTGGCAACAGCAGCAGCACCAGCAGCAGCAGCACCAGCGATGGAACCACATGCAGCAGCAGCAGGGCAAGGTCTGCAAATGCAGGAAGAGGTGGAGAGGTTTGTTGAGGGGCTGGTGGCAACGTCCCAGCAGCTGCTGCTGTGGAAGCCGTAATAGCAGCAGCAGCGGCAGCGGCAGCAGCAGCAGCATTACATGGCGCGTGATGGCTTGCCGCGCCAGCGGGAGCTGCTGCAGCACAACACTCACACCAATGACCTTCTAGTGGCAACAGCAGCAGCACCAGCAGCAGCAGCACCAGCGATGGAACCACATGCAGCAGCAGCAGGGCAAGGTCTGCAAATGCAGGAAGAGGTGGAGAGGTTTGTTGAGGGGCTGGTGGCAACGTCCCAGCAGCTGCTGCTGTGGAAGCCGTGGTGAGATTTTGCCACCCTTTTCACCACAAAAAGAAAGCGCAGTAGCGGTCACTTGCTTTTCCAAAGATGATCCAGCTGATGTGAGGTGGTCGATGGGATTGGGTGGTGCCCAACATTTTTGAGCTTGTTATTGGCCCGGAACTGGGAGATGTTCCCGAGTTGTAACATCCAAACCTGATCATCGCAGCCGTTGCAGTACCTGCAACCGCCTTACAAAGTGTTCCAGGCCTCAATCGCCATCATGGCGCGCACTACGTGTGCAGACTGACTGGGTGCCACCCACGTTGCCAGGCTGGCGAAACCAGCTGCAGGTAGTCACCTGCTCAGTAGCGTTGCCAGCAGCTCCAAAACGCACTGTGCCGCTGCTGAAATGTTAACAGTGGCCCCACCGAATACAGCAGCAGTGGGCCCCACTGCCTGAGGCACTGACAGTTGGCTGACCACCGTGGTCATCCTGCTGTCAGGGCGCCCTAAATTGGGTGACTACTACATGACGAAGCTGAATTGTGCAGGGTAATAGAAGTACTGCGGAGTTCGTAAAATGATATACTGCGTTGAAAGCAAAACACGACTACAAGTAGGAGACTGGGCGGGGCTCGGCAAGCGATACATTCTGCAGTGCTTACGGATCTGCCAGACCCAGACATTCGGGTGTATGTTTTATGCATATTGAAGTTGCTGAACACGCAGATCGTCGAGGCAGAAGCGAGCTGTTTCAGACATAAACCACCACACTCACTGCAGTGCCACCCAGCTGACTTTTCCCCGTCCAATTGGCCCAGAGTTCACCACCTTTGCGCAGTCATCAGCAGATATTGTTCAAAATGGCGCTCGCACTAGGCAACCGCGTGGCTTTCAAGGCCCCCGTGGCCCCCCAGAGGGTGCAGCGCCGTGTGGTGGCTCCCCGCGCTGCAGCAGTTGCCGCTGAAGTGTACGTGGATAGATAAAACCATGGCTATAGCAAGCAGTGGTGCTTAGTGCAGATGTGGTGCAGACAGGGGGAGCAGCTCTCCTAAATCGCTGCTGCTCGCCGTGGTGCTAAATCACGCATCCATTGGCAGCGTGCCAGTCAGCTTGCGCCATATCGCCAAGTTTAAATGCCGTTCGCTGCATCGATCGCAGCTGCGGTCGATCAGCAGCGTGTTGTAGCGGCAGCAGTGGGCCAGTGGTGTTTCCACCGTGCCCCTGCATGTGCTGCTGGCAGGCCGCCTGCTGTGCTGGAACGTTGCCAATGGATGCGGGAGCACTACGAACAGCAGCAGCTGCAGCCTGCAGGACATGCCTCTCCATGCAGCTTACAACAGTACCACATGCAGCAGCCACAGCGGATAGGAAAGCAGCGCCATTTTTTGCAGTAGCAGACAGCAACCTAACCCACACCGCCCTAATTGTTATCTGCTTGCAGGCCTGACATGAACAAGCGCAACATCATGAACCTCATCCTGCTCGGTCAGTTGCCTGCTCCTGGCGCAACAGCAGCACCTAGCAATACTGCGCCGCATGCCCATCACAGCAATGCTTGTCAGCAGCAGCAGATTGTCAGCAGCAGCAGATTGTCAGCAGCAGCAACAGCAGCAAATGGCAGGACGTGATAACTTGCAGATGCTGCATCATACTCGGCCTGCCAAGCAGCCCTTGCGTGCAGCAGCAGCAGCTCGCCACTGCGTGCAAGCTTACAACACCATAGTGCAAACCCCCTAGCATGTCCTTCTTTCCTCCTTCCTTCCTTCCTCCTCCCTGACTGTAGCCCTAATGCTGCCTCGTTTCCTCGTTTCATGCAGGCGGCATCGGCCTGCCAGTGGCTGGCCTTGCTGGTCCCTACGCGCTGTTTTTTGTGCCCAAGGGCTCCGGTGGCGGTGCTGGTGGCCAGGCTGCCAAGGATGCGCTGGGCAATGACGTGAAGACCAACGCCTGGCTGGCAACGCACCAGAAGGGCGACAGGTCCCTGACCCAGGGCCTGAAGGTGCGCAGGATCTGCTTCTTGCAGGATAGATGGATAGTTTGCTTGTGATATTGCTTGTGGAACAGCTTGCTGGATGGAGTAGAACGTGTGTGGCAGAGGGAGGAGGGATAAAAGAGAAGGAACGTGGGGTGGGCAGTGCGAAGAGGGGGCACCACATGGGGGGCAGCAGATGGTGGTGGGGGCCCCATGTGAGGCAGTGACAGGCGTCGACTTGCAGCGTTCTTTTTTCCATGCCGCATTGTGCTCATCGCGTGCACGAGTTGCTTCCTTGTTCTGCATCGATGCATGTTTGCGAAGTCGATTCTATCATCGAAGCCTGGCACGCCAGGGTCAGGGTCGACCGCCTTCCTTCGACTTGACCTGTTGCTGCCTTTGTTTCCTGCTCGCAGGGTGACCCCACCTACCTGATCGTCACCCAGGACGGCACCATTGAGAACTACGGCCTGAACGCCGTTTGCACTCACTTGGGCTGCGTCGTGCCCTGGGTGTCGGTGAGTTTCATTCCTAGCCGTCTGCTGTCCCGCACGTGGCCTCGCAGCACGCTCGCACACGTCGTTAGACTTTAGGATATCTTTATCAAAAGTCAAACGCTTCGGCATGTGCAGGCAGTACCCTGGGCAGTACACGCACCCAGCAGCTGCGTACCTGTTTTTCCACGGCCTGCTTGGTGTTGTGTAGTTTGCTGGTCTCACTGCTGCTTGCGTGTTGGCTCGCTGCAACAGGCCGAGAACAAGTTCAAGTGCCCATGCCACGGCTCCCAGTACGACAGCACTGGCAAGAAGATCCGCGGTCCCGCCCCCCTGGTGAGCAGCAGCGACGCGCAGTAGCCAGACCTTCAGTGTAAAGGATTGCAGGTTACTCAATTTGCAAAAATATGCAAAAAAAGTAATGCGGCAACGAGCAGGCATAGAATGTTGTGCAGCACCCAGACCTGTTTTTCTTTTGCAGCAGCCAGACCTTCAGAACACAGCCCAGCCTGCATGCTGCCGCAGTTCTCTCTGGCGTTTTCAAGCTATGGCTTCACATCAAGGGCTGATCCCTTACTAAAGCGCATTCATCCTGCTTAGTCGCTGCCACAACCAGCACACTGCATGCAGTGCATGTCTGCTGTCACACTACACGCTGCAAGCGACCATGCCGCTGTGCTGATTTACTAGCCAATGTTGCCCGTCTCCTGACTTCCTGCTGTGGCTTCTGCTGCTGCCGTTGCTGCGCAGTCCCTGGCTCTGGCACACACCACCATTGCCGAGGATGACACTGTGCTGTTCAGCACATGGTGAGTGCACCTCATTATTCACTGATTAGGTTATTAACTGGTTTCTCATTAATGCCGAGGATGGCACGGTGCTGTTCAGCCAGCATATGGTGAATGTTTTTCTACATGCTAACACTTTAATTCAGTGTGTCTCGCGTGCAAGTGTTTATGTGCAGTCTTTAGCTGTTTTACATGCCCATGTTTGATGCATAGCACACAGTCCAGGCAGTTCCAACGATGCGTACAGAGTTGCATTCTACGTGGTTGCACTCATGCAGCAGATGCAGCACTCGCATGGCTCAGCTGTCCGCAAGCTGATGATCGCGCTCTCAACACAACAGTGCACTGCACGGTCATCAGAAGCTGCTGCAGAAACACACAGCGCTGTTGACTTGTGTGTTCGTGTTCATTGACTGTGTGTTCGTGTTCACTGACTGTGATTTCGAATCTGCGACGACGGGAGTGTGCCTGCTGCTCTTGACACCATCCGACACTGCCAGTCTCGCTGACTACTTGCGTATACTTGCGTATGCCTGTCGCCCCTTGCTGCCTTGCAGGACCGAGACTGACTTCCGTACCGGCGAGAAGCCCTGGTGGGCTTAAGCTGGAAGCTGATCAGCCTCACATGTGTTATAACATATGTTATAACACCTGGAGTCCTTTCAACTTCCTGAAGCTGTGTGAAGCAGTCTGGAGGCGGCCGCTGCTGCAGCAGCAGCAGCTGGCTGGGTGGTGGTAATGGCAAATGCAGCAGGCCGACTATGCAATATATGCGTAAGCTGGTAGCAGCATCTGCCGCAGCAGCGCTGCTGCTTCACTGTTGGCTGCTGCAGCTGGCTGTAACTAGCCTGCAGCAGCAGCGAGAGCTGGGTAGTTCAGCAGCTGCTAACGTATGGGGAGAGGTGCTGTTGTAGTGGGATCGGAGAGATCTGCTGCGGCTGTTCCATTTGGGGTTGAGCGTGGCGCCGTTTGCGGCATTGCACCTGCTGCGTAGTGCTGCCCTTGGTCGTGTGCTGTGCCGGCTGTGGCTGCATCAGCAGCAGCGATGGCAGATCAGCATCTCAGATCATCTGCATGTGAGAGTGAGCGGCAGTGTTGCTCGCAGACCTGCAGCGTGCCAAACATGGAAATGCTGCTAGGCTCTGCAGGAGCAGCGTTACTGGGCAGCCGTGGTTTGCGCTTGGCTGTTATTTCAAAGTTGAGTGCCATGGCTCAGTGCTCTGTAACCGACGTCTTACTTCTCTTATCATCATCATCATCATCATCATCATCATCATCATCATCATCATCATCATCATCATCATCATCATCATCATGTTACCCATTAAGCCATAGCATCAACGCCATCGGCCCCGCGCCCCTCAGGAGCGGAAGAAAGAGGGAGCACTGCTCCATTGTGTTTGCAATTATTGCGCACATCCCAAGCTTGGACAAGATACTCAGCAATGCTCCTAGATATCACTCGGCACACCCCCCTACTACCCCAAATATCATCAGAAACAAAACGCAACAACTTAGTGGATGCATCAGTCAACGACAACACATTGCGCAATTTTTCAGCGCCGCCAGCAACATCACGCAAAACAGACCGAATTTCATCAAGCATAGTATCCCTCTGAGCAGAAGTAGCGGGACAATCAAACATCAGATGTGACAAAGACTCAACACCCTGACCACAAGCAGGACATGCTGTGTTAGAATCAGCTCTGTTGCCACCATAACGACGGGTACGCTCATGCACGCAAAGACAGCCCATTCGAACACGTATCAGCAACTCAATACCACGCGTTGGCGCACCAGAACACAAAAAGGGCCTAGCCCTTTTAAAACGCATGGTATCAGCATGTGTAGGGTGCACATGCGTGATGTAACGGCTCAAAGTAGAGTGCTGAAGTGATTCACAAACAATTCTGTCTGCATGCAGCTTCCTGACCTGACGGTTGATGTGATTCTTGCACGCATTAGCTCGATCAGCCGCCGCCTCAACATCACACCATACTTGCAAAGCAAACTCTGCACATACTTATGCCAAGGTGTCACCGCAACAGCACCACTAGGGCGCTTCCACTCAGCTGAAAACACCTGATGTGGCAACCGACAGTTCTGCATACGCTGAACCCTAAAGTAATACTCCATCGCCCTCTGGTGAAGCCACATGTGCAATGGCTTCACACCCCATTCAGCCAGAACAAGTGAAGTGCAAGGGCGCTCCTTGCCACAACGCATTGAGCACTTGATGATGTCAGTCTGCACTTTGTCAATCTGTTGCAGTTGCCTTGCAGTTGACGGAAACCAGACCTCACCGCCATATTCAACAATCGGGCGAACGCATGTAAGCAGAATGATACGCTTTACTTCCACGCTGATGAGCCGGCTCTTCCAAACTGGCATGAGCCCACCCTTCACACGATGCACTTTTGCCAACATCTTCTCAAAATGCGTATTCCAGTTGCAGGCATTGTTGAACCACAGGCCAAGGTAGCAGTACTCTGATACAACAGGCACAGGCACACCATTCCAAACGATGCCAGAATCAGCCAACTGGCTGGGCTGTCTAGCTGGTGAGACATGCATGACAGCAGACTTCAAGCTATTCAGCTTGAACCGCCACTTACAACTGTAATCATAAACTGTTGCAGCAACAGCCTGAACCTCAGCCAGGGATCCGCACACAGCAACAAAGTCATCAGCCTGCATGGCTGCCACAACCTGACCAGCAGGTTCGTCACAAGGGCCCATAAGGGTGATGCCAGGGTGCTTTGCATGCACCTCATGCAGCAGATCATCAATGAAGTACAGGTACAGTGTGGGGAAAATAACATCGCCCTCATGCAAACCAAGGTCACATGTGAAGCTCTCAGTGACATGACCTTCGTGAGACACCACACGGCGTGCACCCTGATACAAGTTGTAGAGTACACGGAACATCTTCCACGCACACCCTTGTCCCACAGCTTTTGAAAGAGCCCATCAAGC
>CADDIJ020002399.1:0-45759 GCA_902809745.2 Tetradesmus lagerheimii | reverse complement strand
GTGGTGCTGCCCATAAGGTAGCCTAATGTCCAATGACCTAATAGCACTGATGATCTACCTGACATGCCTGTATGGATCAACATAGATGGCCACCACTGCAGATGTCTCTATGTCTGCCGCTTCACCCACAGCCTGCAGGCTGACGCCACACACATGCACTGCATGCTGCATGGCCCCCCTCTTAATGCTGTACAAGGTTTCGCCCTCATACAGGTGCAGCCGCTTCAAATGACCAATCACGCGCTGCTCCATGGCTGCTGTGCTCAGCCCCTGGTCCGCCTGCAAATCCAGTCGGTTAGGCTGCAGGGGACTGAACAGAAAAGTGCCTATGCTGCGACCTGAGCGCTGCAGACACTGCTGGTACTGCAGCAGCAGGGTTGCCAGCTTCTGCCCTGCTGCACCCTGTACGTCAACTGGTCGGGGTCGCCGGCTGCGGTGGCTAGCATGACACATCTTGCTGACACTGGGCTGGGTCACCACCTGCCCACCACTGCTAGCACTCAAGTTCACCTCTACCTGAACAGACTGCAACTGCCCGGTTTCAGCAGGCCTGCGTTTGCTGTCCCACAAGTACTGGGCTATACATGCATCCCTCCTGAGCAAGGCCTCTACGTGCCATGGCTGCTGCTGCTGCTGCTGAGGAGTCAGCTGCTGATAGCAGTCTGCCTCCTCCACGAGCTGCCCCACCAGCTGCTGCAGCTTAGCCTCACTGATGGGCTTGGCTGATGTCTGTTGAAACCCTTGCTCTTGCATGATGTTGGCATAGCCACCCTTGAAGGTGCGCAGCTCCATGCTGTCACAAGGGTTGCCACGGCCTGTGCTGCGGTCCCAGGGGCCACGACGCCCCAGCTCCTGAAACCTAGTGCTGAGATGTGACACAGCATTGCTGACAGTGCTAGGTGCTGCACAACGACTGCCATCTGCAGCCACCTGCCTGCCGTGCTCCCGAGTGAAGCTGCTCTCCAAGTACACCAGCAGGTCATCAGGTGTGCATAGCAGTGCTGGCTTGCCTAGCTGTTGCTGACTCCAGCTGTCCAGCTGCTGCCACTGCATATTCCTCTGAGCATTAGTAGCAGCCTGCCAATTACGGCTCATGACATCCCGGCTGCGCTGCCAGGATTCGTTATAAGCCTGCTGCTGTTGAAGCAGCAACATCTCCTGCAGCAGCTGCTGCTGCAGCTGCTGCTGCAGTGCTGGGACTGGCACAGCCCTGCCACCACCACCACTGGGATATTGCAACCCAACAGCAGCCTGCTGCAGCAGTGCCATTGTCTGCTGCTGCTGTTGCTGCTGATGCCAGTGTTGCTGCTGCAGCACTGTGTCCTGTACAGGTCTGCTACTACTACTGGTCCAATCCTGCAGCCTGCTAGCAACCTGCTGCAACAATGCCGGCGTCTGCTGCTCCTGCTGCTGCTGCTGCTGCTGCACAATCCTGCTGCTGGCCTGCACATCGACTCCAGCCGGTACTACTACTCTAATGCTGCCTGGCATGGAAATCTGTATGGGAATGTTTAAAACTTGACAGGTTGGGGGGAGTGGGAGTTGGGCCGCTGGGTACTGCTGCTGCTGTTGCTGGCCCACCTGCATGGACAAGGAATGGGGCCAGCAAGGGCAGCAAGTTACCATAGCGATCACAGCTCCAAGCCCCAACCTTCCACACTGCTACATATCAATAATCCAGGTTGTTACAGCGCCTGCTCGTGTGCTCTGCCCAGCATGGACACATGGGGTCACAGGACCTTATGCACGGCATTGTTTTGTTTTACAATGACATTGTAATGTATCGATTCATGCTCAATGCTATCCATTTTGCTTCAAAACGTGCCCACCCGCCCTCCCGGACGCATCCTCACCTGCAGGGTTCTGGGATCGGGGCCGCTGGGTACTGCTGCTGCTGTTGCTGGCCCACCTGCATGGACAAGGAATGGGGCCAGCAAGGGCAGCAAGTTACCATAGCGATCACAGCTCCAAGCCCCAACCTTCCACACTGCTACATATCAATAATCCAGGTCATTAAATATTCGAACAGAAAATGCTTTTTAGCAGCGATCGGGCGCTTCTATCGCAGTAAACAGTTCTTATACTTAATAATCAACAAACAACGTGGACCTTGACAACGAGAGAAGAGCATCGAGCACTGTTGTCGACAACGCGACGTCGTGCGAAGTGTTGTCGCGCGGCTCTCATGGACGTGCCTGTTCATGAAGGTAAGCTGCTGATAGAAACATATCAAATTATAGCATACTAGCATAACGAGCTTCTGAAGGCCGGCTGGATGTCCTGTAGACATCATTAAACACAGCAGTATCAGAGGTCCAGAAGCAGCAGCAGCAGCAGCAGCAGCGCAAGAGGAGTCAAGCCCTGATGAGTAGCAGCCAGCATCTCTGATGCACACAGGGAGACGTCAACGGCCGTGCAAAAGCACCGATCAGCAGTTGATGACATGTGCTGTATACATCCTACGTAAGATGCGGCAGCAAATGGCTGCACGTGGTTGTGACATTGACCCCGGCAATATTATTTCACAAAGCGGTGCCTGGTGCCGGTAATGCATAAAAATCAAACAAAAAATGTCACGCCAGTGTCTGGTGATGTTTGAATATTCTCAAATATTCTTTCTGGCCTCCGGCAATAATTTCGAGCGGTAATGATCTGGAGCAATACGGTACCTGCGGGAAGGGAAGGGGGTTGGCGGAATCCTATTGGCTGGCCACACACAATTCAGTTAGGTGAATCCAACTGCCGGGGGCCGGAGGCTCCGCCTCACCACATGGCCGCCTACAAACACCGTGCAATAATGGGTAACATGATGATGATGATGAAACACCGTGCAACCCCTCGAGAGAAGACAAAGTTTGTCTTTTTTTGTTGGTTACAATGGGGGCGGAATCTATTGGCTGGCCATACACTGCAATCAAGCGAACCTGATTGTCGGAGGCCTGCGGCACCGCCGCACCAATAAGACACCCCAAGCGCCTTAATTCCAGGAGGTGCCCAGCACCCGGACCAAAAACAGCGGAGGAGTTGAACCCCCACACCCCCTTGGTGTGCCCCGGTTGGCGTGAGCAGTGTGTACAGTCTTGTTTTGTACCCACCCTCCCTCCCTCTGTTTTCAGCGGCTGGGGAGCCGTGGCTCTTCCTTTGGCGTTGCATGGGCTATTTGGGCTGTGCAGCCTGCTGTGGCTTGTCTTAGTGCATGCAATCATTATCAGTATCTGTATCAGTATCTGTACTGCATGATACTGCTACATCATAATCAAATTACCAGATCAAGCGGCAACAGCGCCATCGACGCACTTTGGGGCGGAAGAAAGAGGGAGCACCGCTCCATTATGTTAGCAAATATTACGCACATCCCAAGCTTTCACAAGATACGCAGCAATGCTCCTAGACACCACTGGTGCCGAGTCGGCAAACCCCACAGCTACCCCAAACATCATCAGAAACAAAATGCAAAACTTGATACTGTGTGTGCGTGAGCCATCACCGATCGGCACCGGTGCTCTGGTAAACAATCACAGGGGGGAACTGCTTGCTTTCGTGCCAGTGACAGCTATTGTTAGAACCAGCAGTGAAGTCAGCAGTGCATGCATGCTGATGTTGCTCCTTGACGCCTGCTGCTGCTTGTAGTTGTTTTCGCTGCTATGCTCGTGTTTGTTTGTAGATGTAACAATAACGTGTATATTGGCCACAGGATGGTTTACCGACCGACGCTGGGTTTTAGGCTGCAAGGACAACGTTCAGAACTTCAAGAGGGGCGGCAGGACCAGGTTCTGTATAGTGAACGGTTCTCTGAGGGCACCAGCCCGTGACGAACCCCCTGCCGCTGCTCTTTCTACTTCTGCTTCAGGTAATTATTAAAGATCGAAGTGCGTGCATGCGCAGCCCTCTACTTGATGCTCCCTGGATGCAGAAGGGCTGGTGCCCCGGAAGCTCCTGGATCTGGACAGCTATGATCTACTTGCTCAGCATTGACAGTCAGCGGCGCATTACAGTGGGTCAGGCCAGCCTTGCTTGCGTGCGCAGCCTTGCGTGAGTGAGCAGCCTTGCATGCAGGGGAAGGGTTTCACTGCATGCCTTGCTGCTTTGGTGCTGCTGTTACTTTTACATCCTCTGACTTCGAAAGTATCACCGTTACCCCGTAGAAACACCAACGGAAACAGCTGCTTTACACCAAGCCTTGTACCACAACATATATGCTGCTGCAGCTCTTGCATTGCAGGTGCGCACAACCACGATGCACGGGCGTTGACGGCATCCTGAAGCGTCAAGTAAGTAGTAGGCAGCCCAATGTAAGCTTCATCAGATGGCTTGGTTACACTGCCGCCGATGAGCCTGCTTACTGCCTGCTGCTGCGCAGCATGGTGTCGCCCACGGCAGTGATCCATAGCAGGTCTTCATCTGTGGTCACCTCTATCGTGTCTGATGAGATGACGTTGGAGGTGGACAGCAGCCCACGGAAACACATCTACAGCAGCAGCAGCAGGAGTGCAGGCAGGCAAACAGTGCAGGCAGGCAAACAACGAACGCAGTCGGCGGCGCATCACTACAATAGAACATGAAAGGCGGTGACATGATGCTGGGAGGTGGACAGCAGCCCATAAAGCACATCTGCAGCAGATGTCGCAGTGTGGCCAGCAGCACCAGGTCCAGCAGCCACCGAAGCCCCCCCGACCCCAGCGCAGCCACTTACGTGCGTGTCGTCCAAGTCCCATTTCAGCCCTTTGCTGCTGACTGTAGCAGGCCGAGCCAGTGGCACCAGCCCACACGTTGGCCCCTCCACGCGGGAAGGCTTGATCACACTCTTGCCGGCGCGCAGCAGCCGCACAAGGTTGCCCTCCCCCCAGAGAGTGATGTTGAGGTGGGGGTAGCAGTACAGCGTGTTGAGGTTTGCAAGCGTGTGGTCCAAGCGGCCGCCCAGAGCCCCTGATGCAGCAGAGCAGTAGCAAGCAAAAGAGGATTCGCATTGGTCTGATCAGTCGGCTACGCCTCAACAGCCACCTGATCAGAATAGAAGCTGCGGACAGCTCAACACTGACTGTCACTCTTGGGAGGCCCAACCCCCTGAGCAGCCTCGGTTAGTGCGTGTAGGATGTAATGTTGGCTGTGCAAGCTGTGCTTGCACCGCAATCAAATCTAAACATGCGCAGATCGGTTGGTATAATTCTATGGAGCATGGAAGGACAACGTAAAGCAGCGCTACACCCTGCTTAGCAGATGTCGCAGTGTGGCCAGCAGCACCAGGTGTTGAAGGTTGCAAGTGTGTGGTGCAGGCGGCCGCCCAGGGCACCTGATGCAGTACAGCAGCGGCACTGAATGCGGATGCCAGCAATGCGCAGCGCTACGCAATGCAGCTCATCTAACAGCTGATCAGCTATGTACAGCGGTACAGGATAGGATAGATAGCAGTAAAACAGGTACCACGTTGTCACTCGTACAACCCTCCGAACACCCCAGCCAATCTCACACAGAAAAGCATCCAGAGCGGTCCCTCGGCATACACACAGGTGCTTGCATGCAGGGGTCAGGGGTCTCTGCTTGATTTCTTGCTGGAGTGCTGCTGCTTTCTCAAAGGTGCCGGCTGCCTAGCAAACTTGACACGCAAAACTGCATGCAGATGCATCACCCTGCACGACCTCTGCTGCTTCCTGCGAGCACACAAGCTGTTGTCACCCTGGAGCTGTTACAGCTGTTGTTACAATCCAAAGCTGTTGGTTTGGGAACAAATACCATGACTTGAACATGGCATTGTCGCAACTGGTAAGGTTGTAGCCGTGTGAGCTCACCCAGCACCAGGATGTGGTGGTCCTGCTGCAGCCGCTTGCGCACCGGCTCGTCACCAGCAGCCTCGTGACTAGCAAGGATGCTGGCGGTGACCTCATGCACATGACGCTGCTGCTGCTGCTGCTGTCTGCTGCTGCCTTGGAGCCCTGCATGACTCCGGCTGGACTCAAGCCGCGATAACACCCCTGCACCGTTGCCGCTGCTGCCGCTGCTGCCGTGCCGGCCCGTGCCTGTGCCCAGCCACTGCTGCTGCTGCGACAGCTGCTGCTGCTGCAGCCGCTGCTGCTGATCCTGCAGCCCTGGCAGCATGACAACCTCCCCGTAAATTTGATGCCCTGGCTGCTGCTGCTGCTGCTGCTGGACACCGCTGCTGTCATCAACAGCCGTGCCATTAGGAGTAGGCGGCCCCATTCCCGCGTTGCTGGTGCTGGCTGTAGCTGCACTGCTGCTGCTGCTGTCAAGGTGCAGTGTGGTACCACTGCTGCCGTTGCTGCTGCTGCTGGGGCCAATGCCGGTTGCGTACGCACGCGCAGCTGCATTAGCTGCCCCAATGGCCTTCGCACCGTGCCCTTGCCGACCATCTGCTGCTGCTGCTGCTCCCGTTGCTGCAGCGCCAAGTGCACCTGTACTTGCCGCCGCCGCTGCTGCTGCATGTGCATGCGCAGGCGTGCGCGCTGCGTCCTCTGACAACGAACGCAGCCTGCCTTCCAGGAACAGAAGGCACTTCTCGAGATCTGTTGTCTCCTGATCAGACGATAGATCAATGAACGGAATGCCGCGGCTGGTGTAGAAGTCTGTTACGTCCGCCCTGACGCTGTCTAAATCCCCTTTTATGAGGTCTGGCAGGTGGGACTCACGCGCTGTGAAGGGATCTGTCCCCGGCAGCATGACGGGAATCTGATCGTACAAGCGATTGGCACCGCCGTCTGCACAAATGCGCGTAGATGCTGTGGGGGCCAAGGGCGAGGTGGTGTGTGTGTAATGAAGCCGCGCCAGTGGCAGCAGGGGAGAGAGAGGGAAAGGAAGTTAGTGATGGAGCTGTGCAACGCAGCTGTACACAGCAGCATGCCAGGGCTACGGGGCTATGTACTGGTAGGCAGTATGCAATGCAGTATGAAACATCGACTTTGCAGTACAGGTTGCAGAATACTGGGCAAGCTGATGTTATCAAGAACCTGCCGCGCTGCGTTGCCGAGCATTCTATGCTGCCGCTGACAGTGCAGCTGTTCTGTGTTGGAAGAAAAAGGACAAGCTGTTTCACATTTGTTGCTGATTCTTTTGCTGCAATAACCTCTGCTCCCAGACTGCTTATGCAGACGCTGCCTGCCCTCTCGCCTCTGCCTGCTGTACGCAAGAATACTAGCATGCACCGTGACACCATAACAGGCATTACACAAGCAGCTGTTCCCTGTCAGTGCATGTGACGCCTTTGTTGTATCTATATTATTATCTATATTATTATTATTATTATTATTATTATTATTATTATTATTTTTATTTATCTGCTGCTACCTGCCGCCAGCTGCTCCTGCGTGTGCAGAAGCTGCTGCTCACCGTGTTGCCATAGATGTGCAGTTTGTGGCGGCAGCACATAGTTCAACAGGATGAGGTGGAGGTGTGTGCCCGGGCTGAGCGAGCTTGCTGACAAGAAGTCGCTTGTTACTGTCTGCACATTGCCAGTATGACTAGGTGGCACAACACGGTGTGCCATACCAGCTCCTGCTAGCCAGCTGCGGCGTGCAACCTGGGCGGACAGGGAGGAACCCTCCAAGCGCCCAGCCCACGCTGCACGCCGAATGGTGACGGTTTGACCTGCACACAGCAGACACACATAGTGCTGTGGGAGAGGTGGTTATGGTGGCACCGCCTCACAAATCATCTTAGCTGTGCAGGCTGCTCAAGGTGGCAGAAGGCAAGCAGTAGGAAGACAGTGTAGAGCCAGCAAACTGCTGCTGCTGCTGCTGCTGCAGAGCTCCAGTAGCCACAGGCGTGCACTTGCACTCACAATCAAACTGCTAGACACAGAAGATGTGCAGCCACCTCACCTTGCAAAACTGCTGCTGTCAGGCACTGGCTTGCTCGCAGGACACTGAGCATCGGCCAGATGTCCGCGTCTGGTAGGGCCTCACCGCAAAGCAATTACAAAAAGCTCATCAATGCACTTGATAAGCTCAAAATTGCGCTGTGACGTATACAACAGCAACACTTTCTTCGGAAGGCCTTTACAGGGTGAGGCTGTCGTTGAGGGGTCGTCAAGACATAGTATTCGCTCATATGTATACCGCAAGGACCAGCTGGACCGCATTTGGAGCGACCACTGGCCCCAGGTCAGTCTTAAATGAACCCTGCTGCATGTGGTGAGTCCATTTGCTCTTTTGACGTAACACCAGTCGATCTTTATTTCTTGCTATTCGCTCTATATCGCGAAGTGCTCAAGTCACGCAGCACTCACGTTATCCGACACAACCAACTGTACACCTGCCCTCCCTTGCCTTTTGTGATCTGTTGAGCTGTTCGTGCTTTGCCGCTCGAGAGCCTCATTTTACGTTCTGAGTGTCTCAGGCGCTGATCAACAGCTGGCATAAGGCCCCTGTGTGCGCTCTTGCTGAAGAAAGCGCCACAGCAGCAGCTGGGCGCGGCAGTCTAGGCACAGCAGCAGAGAGCAGCATTCAAGATGGATTTCTTTATGGGCATCAAGGGCAAGGACTTTGTACTTGTCTGCACAGACACCTCCGCAGTGCACTCTATCATCAGCATCAAGCAGGACGAAGACAAGATCATCCCTGTGGACACACACAAGGTCTTTTGCATAGCAGGCGAGGCAGGGGACCGTGTGCAGTTTTCTGAGTACATCATCGCCAACATCAAGCTGTACTCGCTGAGGAACAGCACCAGCCTCAGCACCAAGTCGGTGGCACACTATGCACGTGGAGAGCTCGCCACAGCGCTGCGAAAGGTAAGACTAGTGGCAGCAGCGACGTGCAGCGGTCCTTGAACAGCAGTGTTACACAAGCAGCAACAGTGGTAACCCCTGGAACGTTAGAAGCACCTGCAACTGTGTTAAGTTTGCAATACATGCGTGTAGCAGTTGTCAGAGCGTATGCATGGTACAGAGTAGCAGCGGCATGAAGGAGCGCAGCTCTCAAGCATGGCAGGAGCGGCACCTGATGTCCACTAGCAGTTTGGCGCCATCATGCATGGAGCGGATGAGCTGCAGGAACAGCATGTGGGCCTTATGCGTGTCACAACTGAAGCGTGCTTGCACTCAGCAGTACAGAGCATGCAGGCATTCCTGCAACATCCAGGATGTGGATGTGGGAACGAGCCAGGCACCAGCCTGAGCAGCAGCCCTCATCAAAACACCCAGTGTCAGCGCCTGTGGCTGGTGATGCCGGAAGAAAAGGGGTGTTCAGGATGATGCTGGTGTATGCGTTGCTGTCCATGTGGCAAGTGTAGCGGACAGCACCCTGCTTCAAAAGCAGATGCTTCAATGGAGACCTGGGTGCTGCATATGGTGCTTTGGAGTGTGCTGGGGATTGGCTTTTGTTGCTGATTTTTGTTGGAATCTTGATGATGATGCACTGCAAATGCTGCACCGGTGCAGCAGCAGGGGACCTGTGCATACTTCCAGCGCAGATGTATACTAGCAAGGCGTTTGGTGCTGCGTTGACGGAGAGTGCAGCTCCGCCATGTTTGTGTGCGAGTACTTGTTGGAGCCAAGCGACCTTTCACAACACCTTGCACACTCAACCTGGCACTGCTGCTGCTGCTGCTGGCCGTACATGTCTTGTATTCCCTGCAGTCGCCGTACCACTGCAATTTGCTCGTGGCTGGCTTTGACGAAGGCGTGGGCGCATCACTGTACTGGTTGGACTACCTAGCTACGCTGCACAAGGTCAACACAGGAGGCACAGGATATGGTGCGTGCCAGACAGAACAGCTGTGAAGTTGGGTTCGATGGTACAGTGTAATTGTGTGGTGGAGGTTGTGCTGGGGCTGCAGTAGTGGTCAGGGCCACCATCCCTAGGGCAGCCATGCACTCGCATGCAGCATGTTTACCCTACCCAGCTATAGCCGAACTTGACCGCGCGACAGTCAGAAGATTCTGATAGCGATATTGACACCGTCACTGACACCGTCACCAGCACACTACCGGACATCGCGCCAACGACACATAAAAGCAAATAGAGGGAACTGTAAGCCGCTTCGATAATGCTATGGGACCAACGCAGCATCCGCCTGTTGCTAGCGAAAGAACAGAGGTGCCCACACTCCAGACACGCGAGTGAACGACGAACAATCGCCAAATACTAAACGCTACTCGCACTCTAGCAGATGATGCAGAGATACCGTACCCCTGTATGCGGCATATTCATGCAAGGCTGTCACATTGGCTGCCACACCATCTGCCGTTGCACCTTTAGGGGGGGGCTCACCGACCTGATTGCTGGTCAGAGCTGCATCGGTCAAGTGAGTGCTGCAAGCCCCACATGACAGGCATCCTTGATCACCACCATTGGCGGACATGAACGATCATCGGCATCAAAGGACGTTGACGATACAGCTTGTGTGTTGTTGCTGTGTTATGCCCTAATGTTTTGGATGTAGAATGCGTGCAGCGTGCAAGTCAGGCACGGTGTGGGCAGTAGCGCAGCAAGTGCATCTGGGAATGCTGATCTCCTTGCCTGTCACGTCGCAGATCTTGCCTGTCACATTGCAGCTTTTGCCTGTCACGTTGCAGAAGATGGGACACCTCTTGTTGCATTTGTGTTATGTCACCATGCCTGCTTTCCCTGCAAAGCTTGATTGTACGCGCATACGCTGTCGCAGTTTCACAAAATGTGGCACCCTGCCGTGTCTTCCTTAGCTTACTTGTCACTGCGCTTGGTGCGTTGCTTGCAGGGCCATACATCTGTCGCTCTTTCACAAGATGTGGCACGTTGAATTGTTTCTGCTCGCACATAACACCGTGCCGTGCTGGATTTGTCCTGACCTTTGCAGGATCGTACTTTGCGCTGTCGCTGTTTGACAAGATGTGGCACCCTGACCTCAGCGAGGACGAGGCAGTGGCGATGATGGAGGCGGGCATTGCGGAGATCAAGAAGCGCCTGGTGGTGGCACCACCGCACTACATGATCAAGGTGGTCGACAAGAACGGTGTACGGGAGGTGAAGAAGGTCTGAGCAGCCTCCTTCAGAAAGTCCGGCCTCGTTGGGGTCAGGCATGGCGTTCTCATTGCTGTATGGTTACGGTGTGGTGTAGTGGGTGACATTCTGTTGATGACAATGACGGTGTGAACAAGCTGGCCAGCTGGCCAGCAGCGTATGGCTGGCGCTGCCGCGTCCGAGTTTGTGCTCTCCTGGCAGATGGCCGGCGGATGGTTGATGGAATGGGTTGCTGAGTAATTGCGCATGCTGTTCAGATCAAACAGCAGGTTCTTTTCTTTACTATGCAATCAGGAGCGGATCTGCCAAAAAGCTGGGCATCATCATCATCATCATCATCATGTTACCCATTAAGCCATAGCATCAACGCCATCGGCCCCTCAGCTGGGCATCAATAAGTTGGGCATCAGGTTTGTGATGTGTGTGGCTGTGCTACTGTGTGTGACTGCCAGCCTCGCAGCCGCTGCCGCAGGTTGTTGATGTCACTGGAATCACGGCTGTACGTGTTGTGACTGCAGCTGCATCTTGTTCGTGTTGTGCGCCGCCTTCAGATCTGGTTGCTGACCGCTTGGCACCCTGCCTCGTGGCCAGCCAGTGCCATGGGTAGATCAGCAGGTGGTTTAGTGAACATTGTCTTTATGTCCAAGTTATGGTTGTGCATGTCAGTGTGTGCAGCAGTCACAGGGCCTGTCACTACTTGTGCATGACGTGTCCATGAGCCTCATTGAGGGTGCATCGGTAGGCTCGCCCGCTCGTTGCTTGATGTATATTGATTGCTGCATTTGCGCTGCGTTGGCAGCCACCCACGTTGTGCATGTGCCCCGCAGCTGAGGACGGGTCAACCTAGACAGTCAAATGTAACTCCCCTCGGGCAGCCACACCAGTGAAGATCTGAAGCGGGTTTTTTATTACTCTGCTTGCAACGAGTTCACGCATACAGCCGGGCGATCTCATTCATCGTTGACGCCACGATCGTGTGCTTCCGGTGAAGAGCTGTACAAGCCACTGCGCTCATTTGATTTAACAGTCATTGACGTCAGTCCAGCTTCGTCATGCGTGTTTGAAGCAGAGATTCTGGCCGAGCAGCAAGCGCTGGCCAGTTTCATCGGTTCTTGTCTCGACTACCCCGAATTAGTAGCTTCGTCCCAAGATCGATTAGACTAGCCATTAGATTAGTGTGTGGGGAGCAGCTACGCACCATGCTAATACATGCGCGAACCTGCCAACTCAGGCCAACAACATCTAGGCCTGGGGAACGCGTGTACGCCGACACTGCGTTGATAAATAGGCTACGGATACTCAGGCCTCCGATAGAGCGACTGCAACGCGTCGTGGCCGCGCAGGTACGTATTGGCCTCGACGCTGCAGCAGTTGGGTGGTGGTTCTGCTGGCTGCTCAATCATGCTGTTCTGCAGGCGTCTGCCGTACCAGATGCAGCCTCTACCAGCCAGCAGACGACGCAAGAGGACCTCCCAAACAGCAAGAACAATGGCAGCAGCACCCACAGCGGGATGTTGGGTCAAGCCAGCAACGTCAGCCTGCTTCGCCGCGTGCTGGGCACTAGTACAGCTACAGAAGCATTAGACCTGCTCATTCAGCAGCTTGATTGGCAGCAGCGTCCCCACACCATATCAGCTGAGGACGCTGAGCTGCTGCTGGAGCGTGCGCTGGAGGCGGGAAACACAGGGCTTGCGCTGTCAGTATACCAGCAGATGTGTGCAGCCAAACGTGCACAAGGCAGCAGCAGCCTTGCAAACCCTGCGTCTGTATGGCCTGCTGCCACGCTGCAGCACACGCAGACGCTGGTGCTGGGTCTCTGTAGGCAGCTGCGGGTGAATGACGCGCTGGCAACAACCCGCGGCATACGAAGCCAGGGCATGCCTGGTGCTGATGAGGTAGGAGATCAGTGTCCTGCAAGCTGGTGTTGAGGTTGCCATCAAGCTGGGAGCGCTGCTGCATGCTCGTGTGTTGCAGCACTGGGAAGGCCAGCAGAGGGCGCAACACAAAGCAGCAGCATTTGTGGGTCAAGCAGCAGCCGCGAGCAAACAGCCCGTTTGTCTGTGATCCTCCAGCGCAGCAGCGGCGGCACTTTGCAGCACATACTGCTGGTATAGTTTCGCAAACTCGTGGTCGGGCCAGCGGTAGAGGACAACTGCTGACTCTTTCGCAGACGCATGCATGCAATAGCGAGCAGCAGGCGTACAGCAATATCTAGGTAGCATTCAGCCATATGCAGTTGCAACATTGCAATCGCACATCCACGCCAGCAACAATGCAATGGCCTAACACACTCCTGCCTGCTGTATGCGTGGCTTGTGTCTGCATCAACTGCTGCAGGTGTCTTTTGGCCATGTAGTTAACTCCCCACTGCCGCCGCAGCGGCCGCTGGCAGTGGTGCAGCCGCAAGAGGGCTGCAAGGTAGTGTCAGACTCCAACTCCCGCTACGAGTTTGAGCTGTTCTCAGGCAGCGTCACCAGCTGCAGCTCGGAAGCCCTGCAGCCGCCAGACAACCCGCTGCTCGCAGCAGCGCGGTTGCTGGGGGTGTGGCGCCGCTTGCCGGTCTCCGCAGTGCATGAGATGGTCGTCACGGCGCCGGACGGAACCAGCCGCACGTTCAGGATGGGCACAGCGACAGCAGACGTGCCTGCGCAGCTAGCAGAGCGCGTGACAGTCGTGTGCGCGCCTAACAAAGGCCGCAACAAGCTCAAGCGCTTGGTGCTCAGCACGAGTCCACCTGGCACGCAGCCGGGGCAGCCGATGCTCATCTGCAACCACAAGACAGGCGCAGAGCTGCAGCTGCTGCGGCCGCCGCTTCCAGGCAGCCAATCCACAGTACCCGGCTGGCTGCTGCCTGCTGCGGTGCTGTTGGCTGGCGGCGATGCTGCGTCAAGCCTGTTGGATCCTAGCCTGCCGCTGTTGATCGGCGGAGGGGTGGCGGTGGCGCTTGGCAGCGCTGTGGCGGGCAACTCGCTGCTGCTGCCGCGGCTGAAGCAGCTGCCGAGCAATGCCGTCAAGCTGGACACCATCCGGCAGCAGCTGCTGGCGCAGCATGCAGGGCTGGACAGCAAGGTCAAGGCCACAATGCAGGTGCGCGCGCGTCTCAGGAGTGTTGTACACAAGCAGTAGTCATTGTACTTGGGCAGATGCTGAACGACATGCTTGCAGAGCAGGTTTGCTGACTTGAGTAGGTCATCATGGTGATGGCTGCTGAGTGAGCAAAAATGAGTCTGTGAAGTCCGCGCCAGCCGAGCTGTCTTGTGTGCGCTGCTTGCAGCCTCCTAACGGGTTTGCTTGATAAATGTCGCAACAGAGCCGAAAATTCACTTGCCTCTATGCTGCTGCTGCTGCAGGCGTCTTGGCTGCTACTGCGTGCTGCAGGCCTCTCACTGCGCACCAGCTGCTCCACTCACTGAACCGCTGCTGCTGCTGCTGCCACTTGCAGGAAGCTGCGGAGGATGTGCGTACGCTGGCGCGCCTGTGCCAGCTGCAAGTCAAGATGCAGTCTGTGGATGCAGCAGGCGCAGGCTCAGCATACGAAGCCCGCATCGGGCGCGTTGTTGCTGTCGCCAGCTCGATTGAGGAGCGGCTGTCAAAGCGGCTGGAGCTGCTGGAGGGCTATGCGCGCGTGATGAACATGATCGAGATCGAGGTGGAGATGGACATGCAGGTGCGCGTGATGTGATTGTACGCATGAAAGAACTACGCGTGGTGTGTTGTCAAGGGTATGTGCGTGTGTGCGTGTGTGCGTGCGCAAACAAGGATCAAACCTCATACGGCTTCACACCTCCCACCATTGGTGATTGCAAATGCAGCAGCACGGTAAGTTAGCAGGGCATGGAAAATAAGTTCCACACACACATTCCTTGCTTCTTTCTTTGCTGATGTGCCAACATCAAGTTGCTGCCCATACGTAATCATTGCTGGGCTGGCATGGACATGGTTGCACTGCTGGTCGTACCGACATGCTGGCTGCTGCTGTGCCCGGGAGGTCTTTGCTGAGCTGTGTATGCTTGGCACGGAGATTGCGAAGCTGCGCTGTTGCTGACACGCTGCTGCTGCTGCTGCTGTGCGCAGGTGCCCATTGTCTGAGCTGTAAACGTTGAGCATGGAGATGAGAAGGCATGGAGATTGAGAAGCTGAGCTATTGCTGACATTTGCTGCTGCTGCTGACACACTGCTGCTGTGCGGCAGGTACCGGTCGCTGAGCTGGAGACGCTGGGCCTGGAGATTGAGAAGCTGAGCGAGCTGGAGTCCATCAAGGAGGAGTGGCAGCTGCAGGCGGAGGCGCAGGACGAGGTGGGTGCAGGGGAGGTAGGCGTGTGCAGGCCCGTATGCCTCTGGTGAGGGCGCATGGCGGCTGGCGTGATCTCTGCAGGTTCAGCTGTAGTTCAGCTGTAGTTCAGTTGTAGTGGCGTTGGTGGCAGCTGCAGGCTGTGCTTCCAGCTTGAGGCGAGCGAAGAACCCGGGGGCATCATCACTGCAGCAGTCAGTGTTTGCAACAGTTACTGTTGGTGCTCAGCTGGCAGGAGTGGCAGCTGCAGGCGGAGAGGCACGCAGGTGACGAGCTGTGTGCAGAAGCAGGCCCGGGTGTCAGGCGCGCGATGATCGCCGTAGCGAGTGCCAAAGCTGCATGCTGCTGCTGCTTCTGCTGCCTCTGCTCTGCTGTAAAAGCAGCAGCACTCTACCAGGAAATAAACACACACGCGACTTCTGCATGCAAGGCTGCGCATGCATGCAGCACTGTCGTCATGCAAGGCTGCGCATGCATGCAACACTGTCGTCATGCAAGGCTGCGCATGCATGCAACACTGTCGTCATGCAAGGCTGCGCATGCATGCAACACTGTCGTCATGCAAGGCTGCGCATGCATGCAACACTGTCGTCATGCAAGGCTGCGCATGCATGCAACACTGTCGTCATGCAAGGCTGCGCATGCATGCAACACTATCGTCGCACACTGCACTGCGCCGCTCTGCTGTGTCTGCAGGTGGAGCGCTTGCTCAGAACCTCACCGGCGCTGCCATCGCAGTGAGCTCTGCCGGAACAGCAGGCACATACAGCGTCAGGTGTGTGCCAACACACTCTCTGGTGGTGTATTGAGTTGCACTGCGGGCGTCCAGTATTAGGGACAGCTGAGAGTTGTGCTGCTGGAGTGGACAACAGGATGTGGCCACGTTGCTGGCACATGTTCACTGTGCGGGCCAGCAGATTGTTGCTTGTGAATGGCAGCATCATGTTGTTGAGATAGTGGTTTGCAGGGGGGCGGTGACGGTTTGGTTTCCCCGTGTGGGTCTCTGCTTCAAGGCAGCCGCGCTGCTGTACAGGATTAGGCAGCGCAGGTGTACATGTAAACAATGCCGCGCTGAAGTGGTGTTTGCGGTGTGCATCAGGTAACGAAGCGCAGTTTGCTTCAGCTGCAGACAGCTGGCAGCAGCTGCTGCATTTTTGCTGTGGGATCATGCATCGTTGTGGTCATGCTGTAGATGAAGATGAGGCAGCGCCATAATGATTGTGCAGAGGGGCGCGAGCCATATGCTTGTAGTCTGGAGGTGTACTGCATAGTTGGTGTGCAAGAGCATTGCAGTGTTGTCACCATTCATGGTCATTAGCAATGGACAGTGACATTGTGGTTTTGGAGGAACCTGAGCTGGTGTTAATGTCTTGCATGCTGGTCTTGTAGCCAAAGGTTGGTCGTGCCCTTGAATGTACCAAGTTCTCTGCCTCAGCCTGCCAGTGGTGCATGGCACAATATTGTTGGTCAGTTGCGTCGGTGGTAGTGCTATCCTGTGTTGGGGACAGCTACTGCCTTGTCATCATCATCAAATTACCAGATCAAGCCATAGCATCAACGCCATCGGCCCCGCGCCCCCCACAGCTACTGCCTTGTGAAGCTATTTTACTGGTGAGGCTGAGGCGATTGTGATGGGCTCGAGCAAAACAGCGCAATGGACGGCATTTCAGACAGCGGCTGTCACACTGTGCACGTCATGTCGTAACAGCAGGTAGGCTGCAGCTGTTTGGGGCGTTGCACAGGCAATGTGTGTGTGTGAGGTCTCTCGCAATGCGATGTGATTGTGATCATGATATTGGATTTGCAGGCAGTGCACACCAGCAGTGCAGATGCTGCCGCTAGGTGGCGGTGCTGACAGGCAGTCACAACAGTTGTGGTGCGGTCAACTTTGTGATGTCATGGCCACTGGGCAAGCTGCTTGTCGCTTGCCAAGCTGACCCAGTGGGTGGTCTGGCCAGCATCACCCATGTCGCCCTGCCTCCGCTCCCGGGGGGCACGGGGTCAAAACTTTCAATGCCATGGCCAGATCGGTAACATGTTGACAATGATCCTCATCGAATTCGTCAAGGTGGGGGCCAGTGGGGGCTAGACTTCAGCTCAGAGGGACGGGATATTACGTTTGAACACATTCGGTCTGTTGCCATCAACCCAGTTGTCAAGGTGGGGGCGCTCAATAAAAAAAGGTGGCTCCTAGCCTGGGCGTAACGGTTACGATCCGGATCACGGATCCATACTTCAAGGATAATGCTCTGGGGCAAGTCAATATACGTCAACTGGTCAAAAGGCTGAGCAACGTTGATGCGTGTTTCTTACGTCTACTGTATTCTTGTACATCAGTACTACGGAGCTGTGTGGCCGTACGGCACAATACGAGGTGGAGCAGCTGCAGAAGCCTGAGCCCGGATGACTGCCACTGCACGAGTACAGCAGCTTGTATGCGTCAATATTATCGTTTACATAGACCACTAGATCTTGTCAAAGAGCGGATTTAGACGGAACCCATGTAAAGCAAGCTGCGCACCTGCAATGCATAGCTGGACCAGGAGGGACCCGCCCAGACCTCCTGGTGCTCCGAGTGGGCTGTCCATGAAAGCAAGCCGTCCAGCCTTGTGTTAGCAAGCTGACAGAGTTGCGTGAGCGTAGTTTTCGCCAATTCCTTGCAGAGTGTCAATCCTGTATGACACAACACGTCATTCTTGACGGGCAAATGCGCTGCATAACACAACCGACAGCAGCAAACTCAAATGCAGATGCAACAAAATCAATGAAAAGCTTTCCAAAATCATCGCATCGCCTGAATGCGTGCATTTATGAGTACGCAGTGCTCCGTCAAGCCATTATGCCACACATGTTGGATGATCGTGCGCAGCGCATTCAACGCTGGCAAGTTGGTAGATCCACAGCACACCGACCAGGCGCCGGACTCCATGCATATGCTGCTACACATGCGTGCACAAGTTCAGTTTCTCCTCTGCGCCGTCAAAATATTCTCCGCTGCGTCGTCAAAACGTGAAGGGTATCAGGGCCTTCCTTGCCGCTGGGTAGGCTTTGAAGTGCCGCCTGTACCACTTGTGGGTGGCAGCAGCAGCAAGCACCAGGTTGACCGCCTGCAGGGAGTGAGAAAGAGGAGCATGAGGTTAGAGGACATGAACAGCACAACGCCGGGTTACCGACAATAACATGTTTGCTGACGTTGTACTACAGTAGTAGGATGGCGGCTGCTGTGCTCAGGTGCAGAAATCTGTCTGCCAGGAGACGGCGTCACTAGCTGTGTACGATGAGACTGGTGGGGAGGGGCAGAGCTGGGCAACAGTCAGTGCACGTAGATGCGGAGTACCACATGCAGCAACTACGTTCAAGTCAGTGCTGCTGATCACGCGTTACTCGGCAGATGTTTGAGACCTGCAATGCTGCTACCAATCAAGGTGCCAGAACGGTTGTGTAACAGCCTGCAGCTCTCTACTTACCTCGCAGCCCAGACCAGCACTGGTGGTGGCAACAGCAGTGGCCCGACGTACAAACCGTGATGCTTCATCAGTTACTTGAACCGGCAATGCAAGGATTGCAGCTTCAGCTTATTGATTAAACGCCAAAACCAAAGAAACCAACATCCACTTGCAAGGCCTACTTGTAGAGAGCCAAGGGAAGGAGGATAATTCAGGGGGTCACAGAAGTCATGCTTGCACAGCAGTGCTGTGCACCAAGTGCATCAATATCATCAATAAGGGTGTTATGAGGCTCTTTCATGCCAACTGCTTCACAGTAACAGCAGCTGGCAGGTCGTAGACCCTGCTGCTGTACCCAGATTGTACAAGGGAGGTGCTTACTTCACCTCTTTAACAATCCACTTCACCTTCCCAGGAGGTTTTCGTGAACATGCCACGCATTTAGCGTCATTCATTGGCATCAAAACCTCGTTTCGCGCACGGTTCGAGGCATTTGAGTCTACAACACACTGATTTTCAATACACCTCCAATAAAAACAGCAGCAGCTCCAGAACACCTTGATTGAGAGCAGCAGCAGCTCCAGAACACCTCCATTGAGAACAGCAGCAGCTCCGAAAGTCAATACTTGTAGACTCAATTCCATCCGCACCTGAATAGGATTGATATTACAAGCATGGGTTCCGTCTAAATCCGCTATTTGACAAGCTTGAATTCATACACTCTGGAGCAGGGGGACGGATATCAAATACCATGGTGCTGGTTTTCAATGCTCAGCAGCATTTACCGGTTTTATTGCGTGTGCTGGTGTTCTCGACCCCCTTTCAAGCAACCTTTGGCACTGATAGCCCATCGGACAACCCCGCCAAAGCAGCAAAACCACCTTGCTGCACCCAAGGCTGGTCTTGATATACGACAACTGGAGGGCCGGCTCTCAATTTTGTTTTACCCATCAATTCTTTGTTGTTGTAGTATCTTGAAAATAGAGTGGTCCTGAATCACATACAGTTTTAAAGCCCGAAATTGCATCGTGCACACGTCCAATTGCAAAACCGTAACACCGTCCCGAACTTCCCCAGGCCCATATAGATAGTTACGGATCCCAGTAAAAGTAAGTTGGGCAGGAAGACCGAACGGCGTGTTACTTTCGCCATGCGTGTATGCACAGCTACGACAGAAACAGGATTCGCAGAAAAACTTCATAATGCAATAAATTATGTAAAAGATTTTTTGCCCGTGTTCACAGCCTCCGGTGTTTGAGAACCGCAAACTATCTTTCACACTGCAAGCTCATGACAGCTGCTTTGCAGCCAAAGAATTCGAATTTCCTGTTTCAAATTTCTTTTAGCACTCCATAGTTCCTGACGTCCGCACACTTTGCGGCTTTCGTCCATACATGCCCTGTTTCAGCGCTGTGCCTGCCTGAACAGCACTTTTTGGCTACAAATCCGGTCATTTGCTGTCTTCAAATCAATATGGCGTGCCACAAGGGCTGTAGCCCTCCATATGGCACCTTTCTGTACCTGCGCCTGTCATTGACGCTGGGTCTACCGACTAATCGGCATCCTGCCTCGCGAGTGGGTCTTCAATGATCGCCTTGATAACAGTGCTTGATGTTCTGCTCTGGTACACCCGACTCCGTGGTGCAGCAACTTCAGCTTTGCTCACGTCTCCGTCACATGCTTGGCCTGCACCCTTCACGCACAGTTCGATAGTTTTGCAACATTCAGAAGCTGCCATTGGTACAGTGTGCACTGTGCCAGCCCCGCGATGTCGCGCTCTCTTGATACCAAGTGCAATACAGTACCGCAGCACCTGAAGCCCGAAGTTCTGCACTACACGACAGCCGATTACTGCCATCACCAAACGCAACTAAACTTCATAACTCAGATGAATGGGGACAGCACATTGGTGCAGTGTACCCAGTGCCCTAGCACCCCCTCTCATATCAGAGCACAGTCTGTCTGCTGACCACACTGGATGGTAGATCGAGGCCAAGGTCAGCATCATGGATCACTGGGATCCGTACGAACAGCGAATGGTTTCGTAGGTTAGTAAACATTGTGTCTGGCGCAAGGGGGGGGCACGCAAGATAACTTCAGACACCATCACCAAAAGCCTTGAACATGCTCAGGGACCCACCCACCCCACTTCCCCCTCAGCAAAAAGGTGTCCTATGGTCGTGTATTGCATATATATGTAATATTTATACCTTCTGGACCTTTTACAGTGAAAGTCTGACCAGAATCGGCCGAATTTTGGACCTGCTGTCAGAACCAATCTGCTGGCATGACACGGCCTGCAGAATGCGGCAGGGGCCTCTAGGGCCTCTTCAGGCCCTGCCGCTATTATATAATGCTCTACGGGCCCAAAAACATGTGCAAACGGTAGTACACATCAAGGTGGACTCAATGAGCTTGCTCCTGATGCCGTGGGACCTCTGGCAAAAAAAGCTCATCAAACATGTCGAAAAACCTTTGTGGGCCCCACCCACCCACGCCCCTTTCCAGAAACCTTCTCAGATGGCACCCAAAATTATGCAGAAAGTTGTTTTCAACACATATAACTACCCCAAGGTTTTCCCCGCCCAAAGCCATGATGGTGCTCTCCAGCTGTGGGAGTGCCCCCCGGTCTGGCGCATAAAAAGTATTTGCCGACCATTCCATTTGCAAACGCTCGCAATGGTCGCAATTGTGAGTACCGTAGTAACACATGATGATTTGACAAAACAGGGTTTTTCTGGGCTGTCACATCATTTTTGGTTTTATAAAATCGATTTTGTCAAATCTCGAAACATGCATGGTTTTTTCGATAGAGAGGAATTCCCGCTTGAAACGGGCTCGTTTGCTCCGCTGCGCGGCTTGAAACGATTAGGTATGCTTTATCAAACATATATCGTGCATTCACACTCCCGCAGCGGGTGTCTACAGTCCAATATCAGCAAAACCCTAGTATGAACCCCAGCCTGTCAAATCGCAAAAAATGCACGAAAAAGGCTGTCAAAACTTGAAATATAAAATGTTTTTGGGTGCTGTCAAATCATCATGCGTTACTACGGTATTCTTAATTATTTAATACCGCATGAAAAGAGCCAAAAGTCGTCAGAGATGTCTGGACCCAGCAGCAGAGCCCGCGCTATGCTATCTGCGCATGACAAACTCCCAAACAATGTATCAGTTACTTTTTTGATATAACGCTTTGCCAAAGCGGTTCCAGCAGCTGAATCATTGTTGTTTATGATAAAGCGGTTCCAGCAGCTGAATAATTGTTCGTGGAGAGCTCACCGGACAGCAGCATAGCAACAGAACCCAGCTTCTAGGGCGCAGTTTAGCTGATCAACTACTCATGAGCGTGACACAGTGACTTTGTCTAGGACCCAGGGGTCGATGGCGACCGCGATTTTTCGCTCGTCACTACCCCCGGGGGCTCATGGCACTGAAAGCGCCCCCTAGGGGGAGGGCTGGCAGCATGCTGCACCATGGCTGGGTGCTGCTGCAGTAGAGGCTACATGTTCCCATTCAGCACCTTCTTTGCTAAAGAAATAATGAATTCAACGCGCTGAGCCGTACTTCCCTGATTGGTTGCAAAACGGATAAGGCTGGGGACTGAAGGCATTGACATACTGCCACTACAGGGGGAGGGACACAGGGCTTCCATGGTTGGCCAACCAGCTGCTAGGGGTCCCACCATCGGGGGCGCCAGCAGAACATTTTCAGCACACGGTCCCTACCTTCCTGGGCTCCAAAACAGCTGGCTTGACGAAGTTACTGTGTCACCATCAACTCAACTGCGCCCCTAGCCCCCCCTGCCCTTCCCTCCCCGCAGCGACCCCCAGACCCTGACCTACGGGTAGTTCCATCATCAGTGCATCGCGCACATGCATTTCTCAAAGCCAAGAACTGGACCAAGTGAATTTCAAGCACTAAACTTTCAATGGTTGGCCTTTCAGCAGGCTGAGCTGTAGTACTAAGGGCCCAAATCTTGCTCGGCAACATGCAAGTCAATGGTTTTCCCAACTTATGCAACTTTTCCCAACTATGGGGCCTGATGATGTGTTTGACCGAAGTACACAACCAACTTACATGCAGCTGTGCTTGCCTTTTAGGGTGTTGCAGTGCTTGGCACGACTCCGTGCCGGGGCAGCATTGCTTGAAGTTCAGCTCGGCCGCCATTCGCGTGCGCCAAGGCATCAACGGGTGTGTCGGTTGTGCTCTTGCACCAACCTTGATGTAGTGAGCAGGGCAGCTTGGCGCACCCATGTGCATGCAAGGACGGGCACGTATGACAATGTGGAGGATATCAAGCACCGCTTATGACCATTTGCGTAGTTCGTGCACGACAGTGTTTTATCCGGCTGGTACCGTGGACCATTATGCATCTGAGTTAGTCTCCAAAATATTAGGTTGTGATGATCAGAGAGCGCCTGGCTGTGGTAGTGCACCAGATGTTGCTGTATCGGTCTGCTCTGCTAGGGCTATCACCGGACCACCCAAGTGTGCCGGTCCAACCTGATGGCTATATTCCCTCAGACGAAACTCTAGATGCCGTTGCTCCTACTACTTTACATGTGCATGCTCACTGCAGTACTTGGGATTTGCTGCTGCCGCAAGTTGCCGCCGTTGTGATAGTGTGTCCGTGCCGCCTGGTTGATCAATCTTGACAACACGCTTTTGGTTGGTTACGCTTCTCTTGAGCAAGCTGCTGGTCGAGTGTGGTGTGCCACTGGCACACCGCAGATATATCTTTGCTTAATATTAGATAGACATTGCGGTCATCAAGATGGATACAGTATGGTCTACTGCTGTGCTCATCTCTTTCTGTCACGTGTTGACAATGTGTTCATTTGGGGTGGCTCATACCATCTAAGATGGTGACTGGACCCACACGTAACTAACCTGTCGGCATATTAGTTACATGTGGATTCCGCACTGGACCCACATTCTCGAAATACAAGAGTCAGCATATAATTATAACATGACATGCTGGTTATCTCGTGTTCACGCGGGCTCCAATAGGTTGATACCAGCCTCCTAGCCTACTACTAGCCCAAGCCTGATTCTGCAAACGTGCCCTGATAGCAACTTTAACGCATAAATATCAATGGTATATCGTTATCATTGCTATTATTTTGGATCTTGTGGCAATCGGTGCTGTTTTGGCACTGATATCGCAGCAGCCTCTAACTAGTCCTGCGTCAAAAGTTGTGAAGCAGCAGTTCTCGCATGTCAGCTGGCCTTGAGCTCGCTACTTTACAAAAGGTATCAGCAAGTAAAAATGATTGAATTTTGCTGAGGTGCTTCAGTCAACATTGACGGAATGCAGACATCATTTGGCAACAGTACCATGCCAGGTGTGCTGCTGCGGCGTGTGCTACAGTTGTGACAGAGGCCTGCTGTAGGCCTGGCAAGTTGTTGCGGTTGCATGCTCAAACCTAGGCTTGCGCATAAAACTTGAAGAGCAGCATTGCCTAACCTTAAGTTGGCTTGCAGCTGGTCCGTCCGGCTTTTAAAGCCCACAGTTTCCACACTGGGACCTGCCCATTGTGCCAGATTGACGCGGTGCATCAAAAGTTGATATCTTCATAAACATCAAGTCTGGGGCGCTTTAAGCATCATGTGTTCGACTGCATGATGGAGTTAACGCTGTACCCTTATTCCCACTGCGGTGTTTTGGCTGTGAGGGAGGGGGGGTGCTAGCAGCCACAGCAGCAGCAGCAGTGGCCAGGGCCTGCTACCTACGCTTTGACCCGACATCCGTTCGCTGTGACAGCCAGCCACAAGAGCTGCCATACTGCGCAGCGTGGCTAAGCGGAGGACGGTTGTTGCGTGTGTAGTCAGGATTCGGGGTGCTGGTGCGTTAGAGTCACTGGCCGCATTCAGCTGATGGGAGATGCATGAGGTGGTGCTCCATGAGCCTGCCACTGGCTCAAACATGGGCGATGTTCGCGTAACATGTGACTCACCACCCACACCAGCATCAGCAGAGGCAGCAGCTGGCCACCTGTGGCTGCCGACAGCCCGCAGTAGATCACGATTTCTGCAAAGTAGTGCGGGCAGGACACTAGCTCGAACAGACCACCTGCACAAGGGCAGCGCGCAGCAGCGGCAGCAGTTATGACAGATTTCAGTCGCTGCAGATGCCATCATCCTCCTATGATGGTGGTCGAGGCACAGCAGGCAGAGCCGCGGATGCGCCAAGCAGACGGAACCATAACGTCATGATCAGGTGGGCATGGTGGGAGACGAAGACGCGCATAAAGGTTTCGTGATCATTGCAGACACACCCTCTCTTGACCAAGTGTGAACTCACCACATGTAGCTCAATCATTCATTCATACATCGGTCCAAAATGTTGGACCCCATGATGGACCTTGCCCTGAAGCTTTGCCCAGTGAATGATACATATATGACATGTATATTTACACAATTTTTTAAGGATGTTGGCAAGCGTACACGTACAAAAAAGCGTCGAAAGACGCGTACGTATTATACGCGTATTTTCGAGTCTCGGCTGAAAACCGGCATATAATGGCATACAATGGCCACCGTATATTGTACGTAGGTTTTCACCCTGTATTCGACGCATAATACGCCGTAGACGCTGAAGCTGCCCGTATAGCATGGCGTACAAAGCCTTGGACAAGCTCAAATGGACCGGGACGGCGCCACAAATGCCTTATATCAATCCCAAAACATAGTTAGAGCTAATTTAGCATGCCAGAGGTGCTGCTGACATGCAGCAGCAGCTGTGGGGTGGTGCACTGCTGCTGCTGCTTGGAGAGTGCGCTGCTGCTGCTGCTGCTGCTGCTATCAATGCTACACTGAAGTAGTCTGGGACATGCAGCCCACGAGCGACATCAAAACAAGTGCAATCAGCACCGACAACACCTCTCAATTCACAACACGGCCGGCTCACAGCTTCGTCACAGCGCCAAACAGCTGCACAGGCTCGACTGCTGCAACAACATAAGCTGCCAGTGCGCCCACATCAGCAACAGGCTGGTTGTGTGTAGCAGGCTGTTTCATTGGTTGCACAGCAGACTGGTGATAAAAGTGTTGTGATAACGTTTGGTAGCTGTACTCCGCCCGACATGTTGTTAGCCAATGCAGCAACAGTCTGGTTGTGCCCAGCAAGTCGCCGCAACGGTGAGCTGTTGTGTGCAGTATGGTGTTGTTGGCGTTGCCCGCAGCAACACTAATCGGTGTCAAACTGATGCCGGTGTTGGTGGTGCTGCTTGAACTACATGCTAAGTGTTGCACATGGCTTTTGACAGGTGCGTAGCCTGCCGATTGGCAGTGCACGCGTGCAGGTGTGGAGCAATCGCATGTGCAAAGGGCTCCTGTAACACCACAGACACATGACTTGTTGCTCCCTCAGCTGCTTAAAGTATGTTGATCTCTGTCTATCAGCAAAAAAAGGAAGCCAGTAGGCTGTACAGTCGTGGTATGCTGCTCTGACAGCAGGTGCGCACCTGTGTGGGCATGCAACTGCACGTTAGGGGGCTCACAAGGTGCTGCTGCACTAAACTAAACCAATTTGCTGTCGTATAAAGGCTGATCGCCGTTGCAGCAGGCAGACACAGGTTGTAATGCCTGATATAAGTTCTAACAAACAAGATAACATATATTTCAACATATATATAACAGCTGCCCTCAGGAACGCCAACTTCATAATTTTTATACGTGTATCGGGGGCATATAAGGCCTGATACGGCATACAATACTGTTGCTACGCAGTACATTTGTACGGTGTGTACATGTGGGTTATACCACTGCAAAACACAGTCGAGTGTGGTGGTGCAAGATTGATTGCACTGTAGAGAGGTGGCGGCCACCTGAGCGTAGCGAGGGTTGGCAGCCAGCTCGAGACAGTGCAATCAATCTTGCACCACCACACTCGACTGTGTTTTGCAGTGGTTTAACCCACTTATGCCACGCACAGGAACATGCCGGTGCACTCTAGAAAGTAACAGTGCACTATAGAATGTAAGACTGCACTATACTATACTATATACTTTGAAAGTAACACTGCACTATAAAAAGTAACACGGACACCATCAGGTTCACCCATCCCAGGATGGCCAGGATGGCCACTGCCACCCCCTTTGTCTGCTGCCAGGATGGCCAGGTTGGCCAAGGCGGCCAGGATGGCCAGGATGACCACTGCAAGCTCCCTCATCCCGGACGTCCTGGCCATCCTGGCCATCCTGGCAGCAGTGTCTGAGGGGGTTGGCAGTGTGATCCTGGCCATCCTGACCATCATGACCATCATGGCTACAGTTTGTAGTCACCCAGCTGTACAGCTGTGTGCCTTGTAGAGTTCCTATAGTGCAATAGTAACTTCAGGTGAAACTATAGTAAATAAGAGAACTGCGCTCTGTAGTGGTATAAGCTTGCCAACACCCCTACATATATTACATGTTTTTTGGGTTTTATAACAGGAAGTAGTGGACCCTGGAAAGGGTGATGGTGGTGGGGTGGTCCATGCGCTTCGAGAGGCCGGGAGCTTTCTCCGAAACTTGCTTTCCAAGCATTCTGGATTATCTGCTGCTGTATAGACCGTACATGCTACATAAAAGCACACAGGGCTGCTACATGCCTGAAAGCACTGCAGCTGATACTTCTGCCAAACATCCCAGTCGGCGCTGTGCATGCGACCCGGCCAACCCGAAGGGAGTACCTGCTGCAGTGCTGTGCATGGTGCCCAATTTCCACTCTGTACGGGCGCCATACAGCACAGAAACCCAGCAAGACTGTGCATCTCTCAGCGATGCCGGCTGTCGCCTGCCACTCACACTTGCGTGCATGTTCATTGGCTGCTGCTGCTTGTTTTACAACTAATCGGCTGCATGTTCTGTAGCTGTGGATGTGGCTCGCACATGTTGAGCTCTTTCCTTTTCCTTCAGCGGCCGCTGCATTTGGCCCCCGTTGGTCAGGCCTGCCAGCTGCAACAGTTGTTGTGCATGCTACACCTGATACATCACAGTTGCAATTGATGTTGCAACCATGTGTGTATGACGCCTGTCGGTGAACGCATGCCCGGTTTTGCAGCATGCAAGTTTCTTTCACCTGCAGGGATCCTGTACACGGTATCTTCGCTGCCGGGTCTGCTGCCACTGGCTAGCCCTGCTAGCTGCTGATGTGACACAAACTGCAGCAGATTGCCAGCAATAAATATGCCGGCACCCTACAGAAAGACGTGGCAAGGCAGCGGCAGCAGTGAAGACGCGTGTGAACATTGCAGGTCATCTTGGTGCGTCACGAACTATGTACGGTTGCCTGCGATACATATGTCGGCGCCCTGCAGCAAGACAAGGTGCGGCAGGGTCAGCAGCAGCAGCAGTAGCTGCAGTGATGCGTGTAATCACAATGCACGCGGCAATGCATGCACAGCTGCAGACCCGCCCGTGGGACGTTGGCTTGGTGCAACACCAAGTGCAGAACGCTGACGGCAAGACACACAGCAGCGCCCTGCAGTCAGAAGGCAGCTGCTTGACACCGCACCAGCTTACAAGTCACCTCCGTGGCAGAATGCATTTGCAGCCGGTTTCACTAGAGCAGCATGCATATATATCGCTATCAACATGTGTTATAAGTAGAGTTTGTTACAGTGAGTGGAATGCGCAAAAAGCATGCAAAAGTGCAATGCAAGGCCACCACCAAACAAAGAGGATGCCTAGCAGCGTAGAAGCAGGAGCTCCCCGACGCGACACACCTGAATGATAGTAAGGTGAAAGTGGAACGCAGCCAGCATACAATGAAAAGAATGTGAGTAGCTGCTATAAAGGTGGTGGCAGCTACCAACAAACACTGCTGCGGTATATGTAGCTGGTGTCACTGTTGCTGCTGCTGCTGCTGTATAACATCAAACCCACCGACGCAGCTGATGTGACTCTGATGCAGAAAGCAACAAAACAATTAACACATGTGTTATGGTGTAGTTCAACGACTAGCGGCCAATGTCAAATACATCAGCCAACTGAGCTCTCACCAAAAGCTGCAGCGGTGAAAGAGCCCCAGGATCGGCTAGTGCTGCTAGCTGCTGCTGTATCACATCCCGCAGTTGCTGCAGTGGTGCCACCTGCTGCCACTGCTGCTGACTGTACCAGCTGCTGGGCAGCAGAGACAGCGGCACTACCAAGTAGTAACTACAGCAGCAGCAGCAGCAGCGGCGGCAGCATCAGTTTTCATCAATAATCATTCATCGTCATTCAGCGGCGGCAGCATTAGTCAGTACAAAGTAACCGCTTGGGGTGCACGGGATCCTGCCACTGTGGCTGTGAAGCGCGTGGTGTTTCATTCAGCGGCGGCAGCATTAGTCAGTACAAAGTAACCGCTTGGGGTGCACGGGATCCTGCCACTGTGGCTGTGAAGCGCGTGGTGTTTTGGTGCATGCCGGTCAAGGCACCGCAGAACATGTGCATTTCCAACAGAACTTGCAGCCTTGCATGGATCGGCTGTCTCTGCTTGCTTTCCTGCTAAAGTGCTGCTGCATATACAACACGTGCCAGCTTTTGCAATCAACATGTCAGACCACGATGCAAGAGACAACGCGCATGTAAACCCCTCACGGCGCGAGCTCTGCGCTCACCTCAAGCCGAACACGTACGCGATGCCGTGCATGACCGCGCCACGCGGGTACCGCATCATCAGCGTGGTCTCCAGCGCGCGCCTCCCAAGGTGCAGCTGCATCAGCAGCAGCGCCAGCAGCGGCTGCAGCAGCACGAAAGTAGGCACCAAGCACAAGTTATTGATGACATGCACACTTGGCTGCACTGCTACATGAAGGTGCTAGGGCAGCACACCAGCACTGCAGGCTTGCGCAGCAGTGGGGGCAGGCGCCCAGGAAGCCACGCCCACCACCAGTGCGGTTGTACTGCTGGGTGGGCTGCTCAGGCAGTACCCGAAACTGCTGCGCCTACAGCTAGCAGAGTCTGCATCGAGAAACTTTGCATAGAATTGTTTGGCTGGCTACAGCAAGTTTTTTACAGTGCCTGCCTGAAAGAACGTGACGAGATGCCACTCACCACTTGTGTGGCTGTACTGCTGGGTGGGCTGCTCAGGCAGTACAGCAGCAGTACAACAGCATTGCAGCAGGAGCCCAGCACATAGAAGTGCAGGAACCAGGCTTGCGGCACAGCCCAGTCCTGCAAGCGATCACATGCAGCAGACATCAGCAAAAGTGGGCTTTCTGGTTTGCTGTGTTTGAGTGGCTGCATCGCGCAGAGTATGCTTGGGTGCTGCAGCTGGAGTGCAGGTGCAGCTGAGAATGCTTCACGTGCAACTGCACGCCTTGGCCGCTCGACGTGTGAATATATGCTGACATCAACAACAGAGAGCTGCCAAAAATAACACACTGAACGTGGCAAAAGCGTTCTGGCATAGCACAGCCCACGGCTTTGTGCAGTAGCAACTACAGCAACTGTCTGTCCTACCCGCAAAGGCCCTAGCGCCGAAGGTTTGTCATGCCATAGCTTCCCTCGGCATGATGACAGGTACACGGCGTCTCTACACGGCAGTGTGCAAACAGTTTCGCGGACGATTCGTCTAAACAGCAGCAGGTGCCAAGCAGCACTACCAGCAGCTGTAGCACTCACTTGAAGGCCTGAGGCACCGGGATCGGCAGAATAGTTACAATAACAGATGAAGCAGCTAGGGACCAGTATAAAAGAAGCAGAGGGGGGCAGCACTTGGCGATCAGCTGCTGAAGCGTGTGAAGCATTGCGTGCTTTGGTCAGCTCGTCGCTGCTACAGGATGCAGTGTCGTATTTACGCGTATACATCACGTAGGAGTTCAAGCACCACGGCGCAACGTGCGCCTTGTTCCTGAAGCTGCAGCCTGACGGAGTGCACTGCCGTGTCACTGGTGACCTGACTGTTGAACTGCCGTGCCTGGCCATCGTCAGGCGACCGTTGTCACAGCTGTCACAGAGATCCCTCACTTCACCCTCAATCCAGGACCAGCAAGTCACACAGCTGATGCCGCTTGCCGACCAAAGCAGCATGCCTGGCTGGGCCAGGCTGGCCCCCGGACTATGCTGATCAGCTGGTTGACTAGAGCCATGCCATACAGCATGCATTGTAAAGTTTTGCATTTTTCATGTCATTGCAACATAATGCAGCAGATGCAAACCTCACATGGCTAGATTGAGGCCCCAGCCACCATGGCTGATCATGCATCAACATCTACTTCTCCTTGCTAGTTGCTTCTAGTATTACCTGCATGCAAACAGAACCTGGTCAGCGCTGCTCACGGCCATGATAGCGGGGAGCGAGCACTGACGGTCCTCGATGCTTTTGTAGCCTTCTTGGTGTGGTAGCCCGCCTGAACACCTTCAAACAGTGTCAGTGGAGTAGGAGGAGGAAGGCGTGAGTTCGAACCGCCGTGACCACCGGGAGCTTTGGAATTGACGGTGCAGAAGGATGCCGCGCAGTGGCTAAGCGGAGGAGGGCTGTTGCGTGTGTAGTCAGGATTAGGGGCGCTTGCCATAGTGCAGCATGGCGGTGCGCTAGAGTCACTGGCCGAATCCAGCTGATGGTAGATGGTCGATGTGGTGCCCAATGAGCCTGTCATTGGCTCGAAAAACGGGCGATGTTCCCAGTGTAACATCCAAAATGTGACACCTGCTTGGCAGGTAGGCGTCTTGTGGTGGTCCAGTTTTCTCGCAAAAAGCAGGAGAAGCAGAAGACAGTTTTGGAGAAGTTGGTTAAATTATATGCTGCTGTTGCTGCTGCTGCTGCTGCTGCTGCTGCTGCTGTGCAGCAGCATGTTGCAATAACTGTCCCTGTCCCTGAGTGCATGCACTCTGCGCATAGTCACTTGGCTTAGATTCCTGGTGGGGGGATGCATGCATGCCTGCAGATTTGCCGATCGGTACCCTGCATGCATTGCCGAACTGCGCACGTCACTAGTTTTTACTGTGGTAAGGCTGGGGAGTACCAATACGTTAATACTTACAATAAGTAATACGTATTTCTGATACGTGATACGCGAGGTAGCTGAAGCTGATACGTAGTTTGATACGTTGCTGCTGCATGAGGCTCCTGCAGGCTTCCTGATCATGAGTGTGTAGCTGCTCTTCTGAACCCTGTGTACAACTATATATCGTATATGATTAGTTTTCGATGATTCAGAATACCCATCAGGGCTTGGCATTGACCAATTACATATGCACAACCATGCATGGTGCATCATATGATCCACTGCCACCGTGGTGCTGGGGACCAGCGCCTGCCACAACTTCATCACGCCTTAAAAACCTGCTACTTCCATAAATATCCAGCGTTTAATGAAGCTCGGACATTGCGCCGTTCTCGGTGGCGATAATTTCTCCGAGAAGTTCAGCCCGCTGTTGATGTAGCCGTCCAGGCCCCTCGAACCCCTCAAAATCTCGCCCCAAGCGGCAGCAAACAACTCTAATATGATGCTTTCAGCCCCCGATGTGCTTGTATATGAAGTGTGTTGTAGGTGTTACAAGTCAAAACGTGGCCAGTCCTGCTGCTGCTGCTGCTCCTGCTCACTGCTGGCACAGGCGTACGTATCGCAACTACGTATCGACAGCGTATCACGTATCATACGCGTATCAAACGTTATACGCGACCAAAAACAACCTATTGGTACTCCCTGGTCCTTAGCTGCTGCGTAGCTGCTCAGGACCCCCTGTTGAGTTTCCATGCTGAAGCATCCAACCTTTGTGATACCCCGAATTGAACGCATCCATCACCTTACATCAGCAAACTCACAGCCTGCACACGTACAAACACATACAAGCTGATTGGTGTTGAAACCAGCCATGCATGGCTTCACACCACAGTAAGAAACCAGCTGTGGCTGCTAAACACCATGCACATCCCTTCTGTAGAAAAACTGTTGTGCCAACATGCGTGTCTGATTGAGCTGTACGATCAAATACAATGACAAATCCGCCATGCCGGCATATGACAAAACCCCTGTGCACTGTGCACGGCAGTGTGCAAGCTATCATCAAGACTGCTGCTGTCCATTTCTAGCTGGCCGCGTGGGCGGATGTTGCAAGCCCATCTGAAGCTCTGACCGCTGCTGCTGCCGTTGCCTCCTAAACAACTCTCTGCTTCTACTGCTGCCCACGCTACTGTCCCAGCTGCCTGTGCTGCTGCCAGCACTACCAGCCGCTGCTGGCGCTGCTCCTGCTGCTGCTGCTCCTGGCTCGCTGTCCGCATGTTGAACACCAGGCTCATGAGCGCTACTGCTGCCGTTGCTGCCGCTGCTGCCGCTGCTGCTATCACTCGTGCTATCCAGGCCAGGCGAACTCCCAGCCCTCCAAGCAGCACCGCCGCCGCCGCTGCTGCTGCTGCTGCTGCTGCCATTGCCGCTGCCAACCCCCAACGCTGACGCCTCACTGATAATATCTTCCAGAGTCAGATCTGCTCTAAAGTCAGACGGCAGCAGCTCCCGCATCAGCTGCTGCTGCCGCGGCCCACTGCTGCTGCTGCTGCTGCTAATGCTGCCGCCAGCAGCAGCAGCACCGCCAGGCACAGCAGCACCCCGCGCACTGAAGAACCGATTCAGCGTGCCTAACAGCGACTTCACCAGCCCAGCAGCTGCGCCGCTGGCGCTGCTGCTGCCGTCCAGCACGTTTCCTGCAAGATCGGCGGCTCCTGCGGGCCGCGTGCTGAAGCTTGCAGGAATGACGAATTCCCACTGCTGCTCGCTGCGCCGAATGCGCAGCTCGTTTGCAGCTTCGAGCCTGCCCAAGTCTTCTTCCATTTTTATCCAGGTGGACCACGTGGATTCGTTTTTGGGGTCTACTTTGAGCGCTGCTTTGAAGAGCTCGCGTGCTAGTGCGGCGTTACCAGTGCGCTGCTCCAACACGCCCCAAGCCTGCATACATCAGGGGCAGCAGCAGGGGAGACAGCAGCAAAGCAGCAGAGTCAAAGTGTGTCAGCATCCTCCAACACACGTTCCTTGATTGCACCAGAATCATCACCTAGTTGCCACTGCAGATGTTGATGTGCATGATGCTTTTTGGTGTCCGGTACTGAAACACAGATCCAGTAGTGCAAGCTTTCAGTCATAACAACGAACAAACCAACTCATCGTTTGCCTGCTTACTAGCCAGTAATAGAACGCATAACACACCACGCAACACGACATGTAACATAGCAAAAGTAACAACATGACAGCCCACCTGGAAGATGAACACCACGTCCTTGTTGCCAGGGTCTGCCCACACGCCCTCCTGGAACAAGCGCCGCGCCTCGTCGTACCGCCCCAGCTGGAACTCCATCACCCCCCACGCCTGCCACAGGTACAGGTGCGCCCCGTCAACTGCCAGGCCCTGCCTGAACACTGCTCGAGCATGGTCAAACCGCCCAGCCTCCTTCTCCACAATGCCGCGGGCCTGATAAAGTGCTGCATCTGCGGGGTTGAGGCTGCTGCCGCGCGCCAGCAGCTGCAGCGATGCCGCTGCATTGCCCTGCTGGCGCTCCCACATGGCCCACGCGAGGTGGGCGTAGCGGGAGCGGGGGTTGGCTTCCAAGCTGCGCTTGAACAGGTACCTGCAGGCACGCGATATAGCAGACACAACAGGGATAGCATCATAAGTGCGCACCACCTGTGATATGTGTGCATAGCGGGGGCGCAAGTTGGCTCTCAAACTGCACTTGCTTAAACCAGTCGCTGCAGGCACGGCGCGCGCAAAAAGGCGGCGACATGTTGCAACGCTGGACGCCCAGCCCAGGGCGTGCTGCGCCTACAGCGCGCTAAAACATGCAGACAGCATCCCACCCCGTTGATGACCTATACTTTTTTTCACCCTGCGCTAGGGTGCCCTAGCCGTGCCTGGGTCAGCGCCCACACATGCCATACCGCACAGCTCCCAAACAAAGCAGCGCCCACAAAGCAAGCAGTGCCCCACCCTCGAGCCATGCACACCACCTCTGAAGCATGCATTCCAAACAGCAATACACCCTCACCCCAACCTTCGTCCTCCACATGTCCTGCAGCCCTGCCGCCTTGCAAGCATCTGCATCCTGAACAACCACCAACTGAAACTGAACACCTGCATCCTCACCTGACTGCGCTAGGGTCTCCCAGCCGTGCCTCAGTCATCGCCCACGCATGCCACAGCGCACAGCTGGCGCGCCCCTCCGCAAGCCGCGTCCCCTCCTGGAACCACGCCCGCGCTTCGCTCAGCTTGCCCAGCTCAGCAGCCATGACTGCGAGGCTGCAGTAGAGGTAGGTGTTGCTGCGGCTGCTCACGCGGCGGCACTTGCTGATGCCGCTCGTCCACAGGTCCCTGCAGGAACATAACATGACATGACACAACATAAGGTGACGGTGCAGGTGACAATGCTGACAGTGAGGAATGTTAGGGTACCAGCCGTATGCAGCATGTGGTACACATGACAGTGTACGTGCTGCAATACACAACTGCTGTTGTCGATACAGTATAGCCTGCTGATGCTACCTCTTCAAACAGCCTGTTAAGGGCCACTGCTGACGTTGCTGACTGCCTAAGACTCCAGCTCTGCAGCATCCTAGGCTGTGACGCTGCCATTATATGGCTGGCTGTGAGCTGGCTGAACATGACCTTGTCTCACTCATCCTGCAGAGCAACAAACTGCATGTTTCTGCAGGGCGAGTTTCTGTGTGAGCCTGTCAACCCAAAAAGCGCACCTTGCGCGCAGGTAGTTGCCCTGCCGCATCTCCAGCATGCCCCACTTGTGCCACGCAGCTGCATGCGTCTCATCCACCACAATGGCTGCGTCAAAGAGCTTGCGAGCACGCGCCACATTGCCAGTGAGCGACTCCAGGTACCCCCACGCAGCCCAGATGTACGGGCTGGTGTTGCCTGCAGCAGCCACAGCACCAGCAATGAGGGCGGCAGGTGTGAGCCCTCAACGGCAGCGATGTTGACACAACGACGCAACAGCACGACAGGTGCCAGGAAGCAGCACACAGCCTGTCTGCACCATACTGCAGTAGATGGCAGCACAGCACGCAAGGGCACTTGGCGACTACTGTAAGAGGAGGCCGCTGGATTCAAAAAAAGCAGGCTAAAAGCGCTTGCAGATACACACACAGCACACGCTGTCTCGTGCTCCATGGCCCAGCGCTGAGCAGCGTTACGTGTTCTGCTGCTGACAGTGCCAACGCCAACGCTGCATTCAGCACCATGCCTTGGCGCCGCTGCAGATCGCTGCATCCCAGCAATCTGCCCCCAGCAATCTGCCGCCATTGACAAACACAGCTGCAGCTGCTGTGTGCCCACTGACTGTCTGCCAGGGCTGTGCAACAGCGTGGCATGCGCTGAGCGTCCTATGGCTGCAGCAGTGTCTGCTACAGCTTGCATGCCACAACACGGCACACGATGCCACCCAGCAGAAGAAGCCTCGACCAGCACGTTGACCTAGGCTCACATGTTGCTGTGGTGCCGTCTGCGCACAGCTTGCGTGCCTCAGCGTACCACAGCAGCAGCAGGACCCTCTGCTGCACCAGCAGCTTCCCAAGCACCAGCACCACCTTGAGCCATTCGCACAGCCGACTATGGCTCTCTTGCGCAGCAAAAACTTGCGCTTTGAAATCCACCCCCTGATGTGCAGTGTTGCGCATCTGATCAGCCAGGCATCTGCATACTATGGAGCCCACAGCCCCGCCTCACCTGTTGCTGTGGTGCCGTCTGCGTACAGCTTGCGCGCCTCATCATACCGCTTCTGCTGCACCAGCAGCTTGCCCAGCACCACGTAGCCGCGTGCGTCGCTGCTGTCCATGCCGAGGCACATGCGCAGGCTGGCTTCTGCCTGCCGCAGCAGCTGCCGCTTGGCCTCAGGGTCTACTGCGAGCGCTGCCTGCATGCGCGCCAGGCGTGCACGGTACTGCAGGAAGGGGCAGCAGGAGGCGGCAGACGCAGAGTTGTGCAGCATGGGACGCATTGGGTGGGGACGAGGTGGCAACACAGCGCTTGGTTGCAAGAGCTGTGCGACTGACGTGAATGGTGATCAGGTGCCGTAGGTGGTGGCGCTATGTGAGTGTGGTTTCCTGCAAGCCAATGCATCGTCAGCCAATGCATCGTCCAACAACAAGCTGATATGTGTGATACGGTGCAGGCAGGCATAGCTACATGTGCATGCATGCACAGGCGACCATGCGCCTGATCATGGGCAGCACACATCGCGTGCATGCATGCATGCACTGAGCCATGGACAGCACACATCACTGTCTGTCCGAACAACGCTGCAGCCTGGAATGCCACAGACGACCATGCGCACCTGATCCCATCAAGCATAGCGTCACAAGAGATGTCATTTGTAGAACATCAACATTTGCATGTTCTTTAACGTTCCAATGCATACTGTAGCCGTGCTTTGCATACAAGCATGCCATGATGCTAGTACTGCCTCTGCTGCACTGCTGCTCACCAGCCTTAGGTCCAGGTTGATCCGCAGGGGCTTGCTGCTAGACATGCTTGCAGGAGTTGCCAGAAATGAATCATCATCCATGGCCTCGACGCTCCATGTGGCAATGGGTGAAGCTGCTGGAGATGCTTCCACAGCCACAGGCGAAGAAGGCCCTATACTCGCATTGGCTGAGATATGTGTCTGCACAGCCCTCAGCGGTCGCCTTCTATCGCAGGATGCGTTAACTGGGATGTGCTGGCATCCAGAGCAGGATGGATTGCAGGGGCCTCGAGCTGCACAGTCCCTCCAAAGGCCATGAACCAGAGGAGGCCCCATGGCCTGTGTTTGGTGCAGTGGACTTGTTGATACTTTCTGTGCATATGTATTTTGTAATAAATTCAAACTGTGAGCTACAGCAGACGACGACACGACCACGGTGTGACAGGACAACAGTGTCCTCGTGCCTGTAAGGTACACTAACATTCGCTACTTGGACCAGTTGATCATTGAAGCTCAGACTAGCGGGTAGTTAGACGCAGATCATGCGAGGTAAACCCTTGAAACGCATCGTGGCAGGACAAGCTTCACACCGCAGAGCATGGATCGCCTTCCATATGCGAGATCAGCGCGTAGTACTTGAAGTCAAACGTGGGCTTGCCGACATACGCTGCCGGGCCTGGGCGCAGGCATGGACTAGCACAGCTGCTTCACAGCGAGACCCGGGGTCTCAGACCCCTCCATTTTGAAATGACCACCCACAGCTCAAAACCTGACCATTTTTACACTGAATTTACACATTTTTTTACTTTAAGCGGGGTGTACTCAGGAGAGCGGTTGGGGGCGTTGAGACCTGCAATATTTGCGTCTAAGTGGGGTGGAAGCTTGTCATCAGCAAAAGCTGCAGCCGTGTTGAACTCAAGGTCAAATCACTCTGGCGTGCGCTTGCCTGTAACAGGCAGCAAGGGAACAACAATCCCAGTTCAGGCCAAAGCCATGTCAGGCGAAGCCTATGTGGCTAGGCAAACCCCAGTTCAACCCCAGACAGGGCCGAAGGCCCTGGCATGCGGTTCCGATCCTGGCTCTGGGCTTACCCGCAAGGGTTCAGGTCTGGCGTCAGGAGCCCAGTCGAGGAGCGGTGCTGGGCTTAATACGGATTGGAGGAGCATGCCGACAGTTCTCCCTTGCGTTCCCAGTGTACAGTAATGCTTGGCGCTACATTGCCTTGAGGTATACGTATTGGTTTCATGTCACATGCACGGTGCAGAGTTAAACCCGCCGGTGGGGCGGTGCAGGAGTTGATACCGTCCCACCGTGTAGAATCCAGGCAGTGAACCGCGCCACCCTAGAGGACAGTCATTCTGTTATATCGGGCCGTGCGTCGCGACTCAGTGAGGTTCTTTAGGGCCGTGGCAAGGCACTTGGCATGTGCTGATTGCAAAGCTGCAGAGCGCAGAGCAGCTGCTGTACTACAGCGCATGTGTGACAGCACATGTGAAAATTTATCAGCACTCTACCAGAACAAGCATGCATGAACACCCAACCCTGCATGTGCAGCATGCTGCGCTTGCACACCGCGCGACCGTCACGCCGGGCTGCTCAAGCCGTTCTGCGTCCAGGGAGCAACAAGTAGTGGGCTGCGCACTCACGCACTTCAATACCGTAACGGAGGCTGCAACAATTACCTGAAGCATAAGTAGAAAGGGCAGCGGCAGGGGGTTCGTCACGGGCTGGTGCCCTCACAGAACCTGGTCCTGCCGCCCGTCTAGAAGTCCTGATGCGCTGCGCTACTGTCGTCTACAAGTAGTGGGAGGGCGAGACAGCGATCAGAAGTCAAATGTTGCGGTTTGACCAATTGCAAGTGGCCGCCTTGAGGTGGCACCTCAAACCTAGACCCGGGTCTACAAGAGTTACAAGATCTACAGCATGGGCCCCATGACAGTGACAGTGTCACTGCATGCCTTGCTGCTTGGGTGCTGCTATTACATTTACAGCATCCCCGGCTTATTCCGGGTCTATCCCCCCTTGTCGAGCTAGGCTCCGCTGGGTCCTGTGGAGGGGGGTGCCGCCATGTTCGGCGAAGCCCCTACCCCGCCGTCCCGTTCAAGGCCCGAACAGTCACCAGTCAAGGCCCATCGATCGCGAGATCGTGCCCCCCCCCCACCCTTCAAGTTGTCGTGCTAGGCTCTGCTCGGGAGGGAGGGGGGGCGCCAAGTTCGGCGAAGCCCCTACCCCCCGTCCCGTTCGAGGCCTGATCAGTCGCCAAGCTTGGCCTTAAGGCCCGATCGATCACGAGATCCTACCCCCACCCCCCTTGTCGAAGGTTTAGGGTTTAGGGTTTAGGTTTAAACCTTAAACCCTAAACTAGAGAAACCCTAAAAAATAAACTAGGCTCTGCCACCTGAATGGCGGTTGCTGTCAACCCCCCACCCCCCTAGGTGAAGGTTTAAGGTGGTCCCCCAAGAACATACAGAATGTTTTACGTAAAACTCGTACATGACACTGTAAGAGAAGTCAGTAAATTACCTCTGAACTTTTACAGCGCAGCCGCGGCCTGCAGTGGCAGTGGTACTTACTTGAAACTCTCAAGGGGTACTTGATCAAGTACCACTACAGCTACAGCCTGCCAGCCGGCACTAACTGGCACTTAAGGTGCACTGAGTGGCACTAAATCGCACTAAGTGACACTAAGCAGCACTACTGTTACACTAAAGATGGTGGTGCGACCGACTCAGTCTGTTTATGTCAGTTAACGAGGACGGATAATACCAGAATTATTTGCTGCAGGTTGGGGACCTGCTTTTGGTGCTACAGTACCCTTTGCAGTACACCGCAGCGCTCTGCCAGTTGTGGGGTTTGACATGGGTACCTACCATCACAACCTTCAGACCAGGGCCAGAACTGCATGCGTTGTGGTCATGTAGCTGGTTCACAGTGAGGGGCATGTTGATGCGTGTCATGCGTTAGTATTTTTTTGTGTGTGTGTGTGTCATGCGTTAGTACGTTTTTGTATCTTACGTCTGGTGGGCGTGCATGTTGGGTGTGCATGCCATGCACTGTCCAGCCGGGCTGGACACAGTGCAGCAGCACACCAGAACAGCAATGAAAACGACGCTACGGAAGAAGAAGAGGGGTTACATGGTGTGCACAGGCGACTACGTTGCCTTGAACACCCGAAAACAAAAGAGGGCTGCTAGAATTTCAGCGGAAAATAGGCTGTCACCCAAAGGAGGCCCACCCCGAGAAAGCCTCTGTGTGTGAGACATTACACGTGGCTCTGCAGGCAGAACCGTCAGACTCACAACACGCAGTGTAGATGCTATTTGGACATGTAGCAGGACTAATCTCAAACAGTGCCGGTGACAGCAAACCATACATGGTGCAGTATAGTGGGCGGGCTGAACTCAACAGGACAAAGCTGGCCAACAAAGGTCAGATCATCGGCCTGAGGCAGCAGACAAGGGGGAAAGGAGCAGAGGGCCAGGTGGCTGCTGCAGGGGCGATGCAACTGCATATTGCAGCAGCCGCACCACAGACCCTACAGCTCCTGCAGCGCAGGACCACCAGTCTCAGGCTTGATAGAGGTCAAAGGGCAAACTCAACATGCAGAATGATGACTGTCACCGCCGCACCACACGCAGGCCATTACCCCGCAGCACAGTGTGCCAAGAGATAAACGGCTGCCGGGTGAACAGCTGGTTCCTATGCCGCCGCGACACTCTGGCCATAGCGGCAAAATCAGCAAGTGCATCCCAAAAGCACCCAAAGCTGCACGTACCGCCACCTGCTCCACCAGCACAGGCACCACAAGATCACTTGCTGCAGCCCAGGCCGCTCTGCGCCCTTTTTCAAACGCATGTATTGCTGCCAGGCAGACCATAGCCCACATCAGTCGGTGCACAGTGTGATGAGAGGAGCAAGCCAGCCACACAGCACGACACGGCAGGCTCACACCTGCCGGCAACATGTTAAATGCTCTTAGCTGTTAGTTAGTTAGTTAGTTACACAGCCTATAGTGTTGGTATCCTTGTCATACAAATTAGTGTTCATGAAGAAGAGAAATTATATTTGTAATTGGGCATGTACTGGATTTCTGCTGCTATGGGGCCAAAACATAGGAGCCAGGTGAGTAGAGCTGGGGTATGGCTTTCTAAACGGGTGTTGAAAAACACCGACAGTCCCAGACACTATTGGTCTCACCGAACTGACTATGGTTGGAGCCATAAACATGGCCAGGTATGGGGGTGGAAACCAACCTAAAACCCACCATAACACCATATGTTATCCCGTTTGCACAGTCCTGGATATCAATGTTACTGACATTGTAACACGATGTGGTTGGCAGGACCTGGAAATGACATACAGCGGCCTCACAGGGTGTGACATTCTCTCGCCACACACAGTACATTAAAATGCCCTTCTGGCACATGATCACACACAAATAATTGACTCAAAGTGACAAGGTTCACCAACAGCTGACCTTCAATCTCTTCACGCACAGCAACTGCAACAGGACATGTCCAAAAATGATGCTCCACACCCGGCACAGCAGCAGAGCACGCCGCGCATCCCGTGGCAGTCTGCATACGCTGAGCAGTAGGGAATGCATTCAGAGCCAGGCGCCATGCAGACTCTTTGTATACGTTAGCCACCCTCACACACCACCACCGCGACAAAACCAGTTGCACCTGTGGCAACTGTGCCGTGGCTGGCAACTCATCAAGGGCTCTAACACTGGCAACAAATGCTGCATGACGGGGAGCAATTGCTTCTAACGCACGGAGGCTTTGCAGCTGCGTGGCAGTAGCGACAGTCAGGTCCTTCTAAAGTACAAACGACACTGCGGACCATTTGCAACAACATGTACAGAGTGCTCTTTGTTGCCGCACCGCTGCCTCTGCAAGCACTGATCTGAGCTGCATGGTGCCGGGGTTAAAACTCGTGCTCACGTGGGCAATTGCCTTTTGCAAAAGGCAGTTCTGCTGCAAGGCAGCTCCAGCTTTGGGCACAGGTTCGAACCCTGCTGCTTGCAACAGCTTGCAGAATGTTGCTGACAGCGACTGCAGCCCTTCAGATCATCACCGCCACTTCACTATCAACAGCGATGTGCGTACAGGATCGCCAAAGATGCTTTGATGGACTGTTATCTGCTGCTCGGCCACACAGTGTGGCTGTGACTCTTCCGATCCGTTTTGCTGGACAGCTTTTGCTGCATGCCTCTACCATCAACATCTACTACGTCCTGGGGGACTTGGAAGTAAGCGGTGGGCGAGTGGCGAGAAGTGACATGCGGTGTGACACGTTCAACGTTGAACACGTCTAGGCGATATTAAATTTTTGATGAGAAATCTTCAACGTTGAAAACGCTTTATAGGTTTATATACTAGAACCCCAGCAACTAACATGAGTCAGTCCCCAGTTGGGACGACAGCGGCACGCCTAGTGTCATGTAAACACGAAAACATGATCTTATTAGTACACATACCAATCTTTTTTGATTTTAGGGGTAGCGGGTCAATAGCGGGTCTGTAGCGATCCTTTCCGAGGCTTGGATAAAAGTTAGCGCATTCTGCAGAATGAAACAGCTGTTTCATGGGCTTCAGCGCGTTTTGAAGTGCACGAAAAAATGTGTCCTAAAAAGTATAGAAAAGCAATACATAAGGCGTTCCGGCATGATCAAGCCGTTCTGCACTCGTGCACACGGCAAGCTTGTGCACACGGCAAGCGTACGCACTATGGGAAACCCATATCCACAAGTTGTCCACAGGGGGTGTTCACTGCATCCACAGTGACCAGCTGTGGATGGCTGTACATGACTGCTCGCACAACTCGCTCTGATGCGTCTGAAGTTTTTATATTTGCATGTTATGGGTTCTACAACAACAGCCAGCCTGTGCAGTATCAACAGAGTCCCTGCGTAAGCCCCACTGCAGTTGCCTGCACCTGCCAGGCTGGCTGCACCTGCCAGGCTGGCTGCACCAGCCAGCACATATATACACGTATGAGGCAGCCGTTGCCGAATTGCAATCTGTTCAGAAGCAAATATTAGTCTACAGCCCTATTTCAGTGCATCATGGCGCTGCAAAGCAGGGCTGCTTGGTGTGCCATTGGCAGCTGTCGCAGCAAACACAGGCTGAATAACATTTATAATCATTATTGACTACGAAAAATGATCAAACATCAACAGTAGATGTGCTCTCGACAGGCGTTCAAACGCTGTGGTTTGAGCGTGACAGCCCGCCCCTGGCAGGGCTACTGTGAGCTAGGCACACGATGCTATCGTGCGTTTTTACGAAAGCATTGAATAGCAAATATTTGCTGCCAAAGCAGGCAACCTTATGCGTACACGGGATCGAAGCACAGCAGCGCACCTGCAAGACACCGCGGACTTTCGGCCGCAAAACGAAAGCTATAGCTAGTATGAAGGAAGTTCGAGGCGCAGGGCAGCGATCAGCCCAGGATCAACTAGATCAGTCACCGGTGCTGCTGTCAGCAGCAAGACAGCAGTCCAGCGTCAGCTGGATCAGCCATCCGTGATCCTTACAGCAGCAATGAAGCGGTCAACCCAGGATCAGGCAGGTTAGCGTCGGTCTTTCTTTCAGCAGCAGCAGGACTGGCCCGTCTGCAGCTGATCTACATGTCAGCTCCTGTTGAATGCAGCTGCGCAGACGCACCGCTATGTGCACGCTATCTATAAGCATTCAAGAGCTGCTGGTATGCCAGAGGCGCAGGTATGCAGCAGGCATAGCTTGGATGCTGAGTGGGCCAGCATACCACGGCGACAGCAGTAGGCAGCAGGTGAGTGAGCTGCAACAAGCAAGCAGGCATGTGGAAGCCGATAGCAGATTCCGGCTTGTACGTATAGTTGGAAGTGCATCCTGGACCTGCAGCCGGTTGGCGCAGCAGTTGCAGCTCAAGGTATTGCAGCCACGGTGGCAGCAACACATTGTGAACAGCAGCAGTGGTCTTACAGCAGCAGATGGACTGCCACTGTCACAGTGGCACAGTGCGCAGCCCCACTTATCGGCAACACGTAAGGCCGGCTGTGTGTTGCTGCGCAGGCATGTTGTGGTGGTTAGCATCCCTGCACATCCAAACACAACACAGTCAACACAGGTGTGGGCCTTGGGCGGTCTGTACTCTTTTTGGATGAGCAAAGATCACAGGGTTGCATGGTGCGACTAGCTGCTGAGGGCCAGACACAGCAGTGCACAGCAACGACAACTGTATATGTAGTGGTGACAGTGGCAATGGCAGCAGCAGCAGCAGCAGCAGTCCATGTTTTTCATGCGACAAGCTTAGGGGTGCAGCAGATTGCCTTGCAAGCATGTATGTATGCAGCAGCAGTAGCAGCTGCTGCCACAGTTAACAGCCACAGCAGCTGTGATTAGGCACACCAACCTTGATGTTGCTGCTGCAGGTCCATTCAGTGCTTGTGACTGCACAGGCAAGCATGCTAGTGCACCGACTGGAGTGCACACGACTGTCTGTTGATAGTGTGTCAGCAGGTGGGTGCCTGGGGGAGCATGCGTAACCCTATTGAATGAAGAGAACGCAAGAGCAACACGTGCATGCATCTGGCTAGGCTTGCAGCAAAGCGGCACCAGCGTTAGCCATAGACAAGCTTGTGCCACATGCTTCTGCCAATGCCAACATGGCGCAGCAGCAGCAGCAATATGCTGAGCCCTGGTCAAGCAACACAGCACCTTTAAACACACGCACAGCAGCAACACCACTGCAGCAGTAGCACACACAACTGCACTGATGTCGTCACTAAGCTGTGTTTCTGCTTTTGCTGCTGCTGCTGCACATGTATGCGCAGGTAACCATCTTCAACTTGTTTGCTGCTGTGTCAGCGCAAGCTGCGCAAGGGCAAGGGTAGGCAGCAGGAGTCAGAGGACAGCAGTGAGGAGGGCACAAGCAGCAGGGTTGACCAGCACGAGTCGCGCAGCGGGGGTGGTGGCAGTGTTGAGGGCGATGCAACACAGTCAACTGAGCAGTTGATGGCCGAGATCGATGACCTGCTGGGGGATGCAGGGGCTGGTAACAGCGGTGCAGCAGCTGCTGCTGCTGCTGCTGCTGCTGTCGGCACCACAGACGCAGAACCAGAGGGTGGTCGCCAGCACCGCGCTCGTGGCCCGCCTGTGCGGCACAGGGATGGCGCGTAGCTGTTGGGTGTGGGGATTGCTGAGGTGTGGCAGCAGTTGCAGATGGGTACTGGTACCTACATGCTACACACTTGTGTTGCCCTGCATGCTACACACTTGTGTTGCCCTGCATGCTACACACTTGTGTTGCCCTGCATGCTACACACTTGTGTTGCCCTGCATGCTACACACTTGTGTTGCCCTGCATGCTACACACTTGTGTTGCCCTGCATGCTACACACTTGTGTTGCCCTGCATGCTACACACTTGTGTTGCCCTGCATGCTACACACTTGTGTTGCCCTACATGCTACACACTTGTGTTGCCCTGCATGCTACACACTTGTGTTGCCCTACATGCTACACACTTGTGTTGCCCTACATGCTACACACTTGTGTTGCCCTGCATGCTACACACTTGTGTTGCCCTGCATGCTACACACTTGTGTTGCCCTGCATGCTACACACTTGTGTTGCCCTACATGCTACACACTTGTGTTGCCCTGCATGCTACACACTTGTGTTGCCCTGCATGCTACACACTTGTGTTGCCCT
>CADDIJ020002397.1:0-21128 GCA_902809745.2 Tetradesmus lagerheimii | reverse complement strand
CCCCCCAGGTACCCCATGAGTGTTGCAGGCATGGGCATGGCAGCGTCGGGCGTCTTCTCCTACATCCTGTGCCATGTCACAAAGACAGTAGAGGCCAAGGCCGTGATAAACCGCGCGTACTGGGTGCGTCGCATCATGCCGGTGGGCTTCTTCATGGCTGCCACGCTGTGGGCCGGCAACCTGGTGTACCTGTACCTCAGCGTGAGCTTCGTCCAGATGCTCAAGGCTTTCACGCCCGTCATCACCATGGTCGCGCTCTTCCTGGCAGGACTGGAGGTGCCCACAGGGAAGGTGCGGCGCTGAGTAGTATCAAGCGTGGGATATGTGGATTATGTCAGTAGTGCTGGGGCGTAGCATGTCGCCTATAATACTTACCGCAGTGAGACGTAACAGCAGCCGGTGAGCAGTCGGATATACAGCGTGGAATGGGTGGACTGCATTAGCAGTGCTGGGGCGTAGCATGTTGGCCGCAGTCACATGAGACGTACAGCAGCAGCTGCTGCTGCACCAGCAGCCCCTCTGCATGTGTGTTCCAGCCGCTGCCTTTGGGCCATAGCCTGCTTGTTTGCTGAACACATAGTGTACCTGACCGCACCTGCTGCACCTTGTATTTGTGCTGCTGTGTGAAGCACCCCTCCAGATAATCGGCAGCGTGCTGGGCATTGCGCTGGGCACTGCGCTGGCTGCGTACATGAGACTTAACGCAGTTAATTGTTTCGCAGCAGCTGCTGCTGCAGCAGCTCCTGTGCATGTGTGTTCCTGCCGCTGCCTTTGGGCCATGGCCTGCTCGTTCGCTGTACACATGATGTCGTTGACCGTGCCTGCTGCACCTTGTGTTTGCGTGCTGCCGCTCACCACCTCCTCAGATGATTGGCAGCGTGCTGGGCATTGCGCTGGGCACCGCGCTGGCTGCGTACGGCGAGGTGCACAACAGCGTGCTGGGTGTTGCCATCATGTTCTTCTCCGAGGCCTCTGAGGCGATCCGGCTGGTGATGACGCAGCTGCTGCTGCAGGGGCTGCGCATGGGGCCCTTTGAGGGCGTGATGTGGATGGTGAGGCGCAGCAAGGGGGGGCAGCTGCAGCAGCAGCAGCAGCGTCATGACCAGAGTCGTGGGTTGGATGTGCAACTTGACAGCAGTAGAAGCATTGCTTGGCAGCATCCGCGGGTGCAATCAAGCGCGTGATGTTGGTGGTGATCGGCAAGAAAGCAGCTGCAGCTGCAGCAGTAGTGCAGGTTGAGCTTGGGGGATTAGAGGAGTGCCAAAAGCGGTAGCATGATACACAGCAGCAGCCCCTTCCAACTTTGTGTTTGTGCTCTTTGTGCTCTTTGTCGTGGTGTGGGGCCCTTTGAGGGCGTGATGTGGATGGTGAGGCGCAGCGGGGGGGCGAGGGGGGCAGCAGCAGCAACAGCAGCGCCATGACCAGTGTTCAGAGTTCATGCGCGAGTTCACAGCAGTAGAAGTAGTGCTCGGCAGCATATGCAGAGCCCTTTCAGCGCGTGTTGTGGGATGGTGACGAGCAGCAAGACAGCAGTAGCACCAGCAGTGAAGGTCGATATGTGGCAATCAGAGACGGCAGCGCTGACAGCGGCAGTAGACATGGTGCGCAGCAGCCGTCCGCGTGCCGACCTTGACTTGCGTTTGTGCTCACTGTCGCAGTGTGTATGTGCAGAGTTGCTGCATGTTCACCTTGATGACACACTTGACACTGCCAGCTTAATGTGCTGTCCCTGCAGGCTCCTGCGTGCTGGCTGTGGCTGATGCTGGGCGCTGCAATCGGGGAGTGGCCGCGCATGGTGGCTGCAGGCCACCACGTCATACCGCTGCAGCACCCGGGGCTGTTTATGCTGGCGGCATGCCTGGGCTTTGCCGTCAATGTGCTGACCTACGCGACCATCAAGCTGGCGTCTAGCCTAACGCTCAAGGTATGACGATGTCTAAACATGCAGCAGCTGTGCCGAGGCGCTGCTATCACGCTTGTTGGTTGGCACACTCACAACAAGTTTTGCAGCATGACTGGGCCGCCTGCTGCTGAACAGATGTTGGATGTGGCGGATGGTGCGTGCGTGTAGGTTGGTGACAATGCAGTTGTCCATTTGGTGACGTGTTGGTGCTGACATGTGTGTTTGTTCTGCACCTGCCTTGCCACTGGCTGTTGCACTTGCTGCTGCAGGTGCTGGGATGTGTGAAGGTGAGATGATGGCCTGTCAAGCAGCCACTTCAGCAGCAGCAGCAGCTGCAGCTGTGCAGCTGGACTCACACGGCAAGCCACGTCACGGCGCATTAGCCGCGGTCTTGTGGGGTCAACTGCCATGCCTTTGCTGCAATGCCATGCCGTGCCTGCCATGCCTTTGCTGCAATGCCGCTGCATGCCAGCCGTCAACACTGCCAGTCGCTTTTTTGTTTTAGCAGAACGCGCAATGCCTATGTCATACGTGTTTAGCAGCTGCTGTTCTTACCTGCTGCTGCTACTGCTGCTGTGTGCTGCTGCTGCAGACTGCTGTGGTGATCCTGGCGGCCATGCTGCTGTTTGCTGAGGAGGTCACGCTGCTGCAGGCGCTGGGCTACATCGTCAGCACGGCAGCCTTTGGTGTGTACACACACATCAAGATGACGCAGATAGCTAACGAAGCCGTGCAGCCGGATAAGCCAGGCAAACCATAACAAAGCGAAGTGTATCTGGCGTGCAGTGATCAGGTTGGGGATATAAGCTTGTGTTGGGGGATGCTGTGTCGCCGCTGTGAGGGCTGTTGACTTGTTGACAGTTGCACACTACAACCGCTGACCGCTGCAATGCCAGCGCACTAGTGGTGTCTGGGGTGGTAGTTACTGTGGAGTTCAGCCTGCCTGTGGTTTTGCTGATGACTACTGACCTCTGTCACAGCAGCTCTGTTGTAGCCAACATTTGCCAGCATTCAACTGCTAGGGCCCTTGGCAACGGTCTGCAGCTGCAGTCTTCAATGGCTACTAGCAGCACATCATGAGGCTAGCCAGTGTTTTTGTTTGTACGTGATCTGCATCATGCTATGGTGTTGGCAACAGATGTTTGGTGGCCACAACCTTCAGCTAGAGTGCTGCTATCTTTTCACAACCTCGTTTGGCGGCGGCAGCAGCTGCCACCAGCCCGGCAGTAGTAGACTGCAGTGCGCACAGCTGGGTGTTGTGCATGATCATTGGTGTTGTGTTTTTGCTGTGCATGACGGGACTCCGAGGCTGTACAGACACATGTGTACGTCGGATGTGTCACATCCAACCTGGGGTAGCGACACGGCACACTGTTGGCAACAAGCCGCCGCTTGTTCAGCCACAAGGCGGGGACAGGCAAGCCTTGCCTGCTGAGCATCATGCCAAGGACAGAGCTGTGTGCTTTGGCTTGCCTGTGAGCCTGTTATTGCCAATGGGGCAGCGCCCGAAGGGGCGAGGTTATTGTTTTGGGGTGTTTCAACCGCGACCTTGCAATGCCTAGGTGTATGTGCGCAGTCCAGGCATGCTGCGCAACTGCGGCAGCTGTGTATCAAGGGAACATGGGTTACTGGATGTCACATCCAAAATGTGCCACATCGAAGTTCGATCATGCGCTGGTTCCACTCCCAAACTTGGCTGGTCAATTCCTATGTTTTCACGCGCTGCAGCACATAGCCCACACGGCATGTGCATGCGGCACGCATAGCCAATCATCATCATCAAATCACCAGATCAACGCCATCGGCCCCGCACCCCCCCGGGGCGGAAGAAAGAGGGAGCACCGCTCCATTATGTTTGCAACTATTACGCACATCCCAAGCTTTTACAAGATACGCAGCAATGCTCCTAGACACCAGTCGGCAAACCCCCTTGCTACCCCAAACATCATCAGAAACAAAACGCAACAACTTGGTCGATGCATCAGTCAATGACAATACATTGCGCAATTTTCCAGCGACACCAGCAACTGTCTGTTGCAAAACACACCGAATCTCATCCAACATAGTATCTCTTTGAGCAGAAGTGGCAGGACAATCAAACATCAGATGTGACAAAGACTCAACATTCTGACCACAAGCAGGACACGCTGTATTAGAATCTACTCTGCTACCCCCATAACGACTGGTACGCTCGTGCACACAAAGACATCCCATGCGAACACGCATCAGCAACTCAACGCCACGTGTTGGCGCACCAGCACACAAAAATGGCCTGGGCCGTTTGAAGCGCATGGCATCAGCATGCGTAGGGTGAACATGCATGACGTAACGGCTCAAAGTAGAGTGTTGCAGTGATTCACACGCAATTCTATCGGCATGCAAATTCTTGACCTGACAGCTGATGTGACTCTTGCATGCACTAGCGCGATCAGCCGCCGCTGCAACATCCACACCATACTTGCACAACAAACTCTGCACATACTTATGCCACGGTGTTACTGCAACAGCACCACTGGGGCGCTTCCACTCAGCAGAAAATACCTGACGTGGCAGCCTGGAATCCTGCAATCGTTGAACCCTAAAGAAATACTCCATTGCCCTCTGATGAAGCCACATGTGCAATGGCTTCACACCCCACCCACGCACGCATAGCCAATGGACACTGTCAAGGAACTGTCAAGGAATGCTCGCTACTGCTGGGCCACCAACTGTACCCTACTGCAAAAACCAAGCAGCTGTTGATGATAATGACGCTGCAACAGCGTGACAGCCACACGCAGCTTCCCCATAACTATGTTCCAGGGGCCCTCACGCATCCAGCTCAACTTCCTGGCACACGAGTACTACCTAAACTGAACAACTTGCACCTGCCATAGTATACGATGGTCTATCTAACACCTAACCAAACCAGACTTGGGTGCAGCAGTGAACAGTAAGCATCAGAGGCAGCAATGCACTGCAAATGTCCGTGGCAGCAATCATGCTTGATGGCAGGCTTGGTACACACAACCCACCAGCCACACCATCCTCGCGCGCGATGCAGCAACGCCTAGACTTGACAACCTAGCTAGACATGACATCGGTAGGTAGTACCAGTGAAGGCACTGCCTTGGATGGCGTCCAAACACTCATTCATCACAACCGCCACAAGACAGCACGAGATGCTGCTGAATGATGAAGGACACGCAGGACATAAAAGCAAAGTTGAACACACACTATTGAACATACACAATTCACCCACAGCACACGCATGCGTGGCACATAGCAATACTTGCCGCCAACAGTATCACCACCGGCAGGTGGAAAGCCCCTGCATGATTTTGGTTCAGCAGGGCCCTGCAGCTTGTGCAGGTGGCAAGAGCAAGCAACAATTGACTGCAGGACCAATAAATGCACGCTTAAAAGACTCTCAAAAAAGAAATCAATGCAAGGAAGGCTGTGATGGAGTGATGCATGAGACACTCTGGAAGCACATGTCTATCTGTGGCTGCATGGCACAAAGTGCTACCTTTGGCAAAATAAGCTGTACTGTCAATTACTTTTGGGCCGGGTGCAGCTCCACCATATAGCAACTATCCATCAGCGGCAACACACGCAGCTGAGGCCTGCTGAGATGTACCAAAACCAGCATCCTTGCCTAGGCTGGAGGACAAGCTCCACAACAGCAGTTTATACAATTGCGTGCTACCGTTTGTGACTGTTTTGGATGTGGGTATGTGAGTGTAAGAGTGAGCATGCTGGGACCTCTGCAAACAGAGTGCCGACAGCGTTGCTCCTACATTGCTTGTATAAAGGGTTGCTGCTGCTGCTGCTGGGCTGCCAGTGTGCTAATTCATCTGTCAGCTGTACTATCCCCAGCATGCTGCTTCACCTGGGTGCACTCTACATAGATGTGGGACAAACTCGTGTCTGCCTCGTTCATGGGTTGCTGCTGTGTTGGCTTCTGCAGCTGCTGCACAACCGGCAGCGTTGCTTGCTGCTGCGGGACAGGAGACTGGAGGTGGGCACTGCGCCGCATCCGTGCTGCGCGTGCTGCATGTGCCCGGAACAGGAACTTGATTGTGGCGTATGGGCCCTGCTGCCATGGCTTGGCAGAGAACAGGGACTGCAGCTGGTTCATGTCCTGCGCAGCCACAAGATCAGGAGACGCAATGATGAGTAAGCAGGTGCAAAGATCGCAGCAACACTTTCGGCACCTGCCATCCAGGCAGCCACGTACAAACAAGTACTGCAAACACTGGTCAACCACCGCCCCACACCTTCCCACTCACGTCGATGTTTTCTGCCATGGGTGCGCCCAGCGTCTCTGGCAGCACCAGCGTCAGCAGCCCCGACAGCAGCGCCGCCAGCCCAAAGGCCAGGAAGGGCACGTACACCGCGTCTGCGGGCTTGACCTGCGCGCCCACCATGAGCATGAGGGGCGCGATGATGCTGCCCAGGCGGCCCGCCTCGTTGAAGACGCCCATGGCGCTGGCACGGATGGGGGTCGCAAACAGCTCCGTGGTGAAGGTGCCCAGCACCACCATGCCCACTGACGCAGCAGCAGCAGCACGCAGCAGCTGGTTGTCATGACTTGTGAGAGAGCAACATGGTATGCTTGCTACACAGCGCAAGGCACATCCGCGTGTAGCACCCTAGGCTCTTATGCCAAGCACCCATACAAGTGGCGTGGCGGGTGTGCACAAACAGCCTCGCAAATGAGGCGGTCGATGCTTACCTGTGCAGCCGTACTTGCCGATCATCGCCAGTGCTGCGCGTGCCGTGACATGCGTAGTGCTGGAGCAGGCCAGGCAGGCAGTGCCGGCCACCAGCAGGCCGTATGACAGGATGACGTGGCGGCCCGCCTTGTCAGCAATGACGGCAGTCATCAGCTGGGCGCTGAGCTCAGCGACAGTGAGCAGGGTGAAGGTGACATACCTGCAGCACATGAACAGCAGGCAACATGGTGGGTCAGCTGAAGTACGTGGTGCATACAGATATGCAGAAGCAAATTTCATTTCTGTATCAAGGTTGCAAGGTGCTGCTGCCAGCAGCTGCAGCTTGGTCACTATCGTGGCACTCACAGTGATCCGGGCAGTGTGCCTGAGCCCAGGTGAACACCAGCACCAGCGTGCGCACCAGCAGCTTGGGCTGACGCAGCACATCAAGCAGCCCGATGCGCTTCACAGCCCCAGGCTGCTGGCTGCCAGGCAGGCCAGGAACAGTGGCAGTGCCAGCACCACCAACGACTGCACACTCCACTGCAGCTGCTTCAATCTCGCAACTACCACGCCTGCTGGCAGGCGCTGGCAGCGCAAGCACAATGTTGTCTGCATCTTTGTGTACCATTGCATCTGCTGACATGCCCTCTTCTTCCGCCTCTGCTGCTGGGTCTGCTTTGGCCTGCAGAACTTTCAGGGGCACTGGTGGCTCGCGCGTGCCGTTGAGCGCTGCTATGCGCTGCACCACTGCGGTGGCCTCTGCCTGGCGGCCCTGTGACAGCAGCCAGCGCGCGCTCTCTGGCACGAAGGGCCACAGCAGCAGGCCTGCCATGCTGAAGCAGCCTGTGACGAGGGTGAAGGTGCGCCAGTTGTGCACGCCATACGCAAGACCCACCTGCAGACAAACATGGTAATGACAAACATTGCTGATGAAGTTAGCAGCGCCAAGGACGTATCATACCGTGCATGGCTCCAAGCATGCTCAGGTGTACAGAGCAGAGGGCTGCCATGGCTGCCCAGCAGAAGTGAAGCTTCAGGCTCTGCTCCCTGCCCGACTGCTGGGTGATTTGCTGCTTGACACAACCCCTCAGCAACACTGCTGCGCAGCTGCTCACCAGCACAAACTCTCCTGTAGGCCAGAACATACCAGAGAAGGCTGATGACACACCCCTGCGAGCACGGAGAGAAAGCTGCTGTGTTAGGGTGCATGACGAACATATGCCATTGAATGCTGCTCTCTGCATGTCACATGCTGCCACATGCATGCATGCAAGTTGCAGGCAGGCGCTGATGCCATGCACCTGGTCAACCTGCTGCTCTGTTAAACCATAATAATGCGGCTTACACCAGCGGACTACGCACATGCTGCTGCTGGCAGGCCTGCATGCGGCTCAGTGTTCTGCTGCAATGTGGCTTGTTTGTCTGCTGATGCTCCTCCTGCTACTGGCAGAGTCAACTCATCAATATGTTTCTCCCTGCTGCCAGCTCAATATGTTTCTCCCTGCTGCCAGCTCAGCTGTCAGGCTGACACCCAACCGCCATGTGCTGCCCACCTGCGGCTCTTCCCTGCGATCTCAGCACACAGCACGGCCACGCACTGGTTCTGCCCGGCAGCAGCGATGCCCATCGCCATGCGCACGAAGGCAATGAGCCAGTAGCCGCCAGGGGGCACAGCAGCGCTGACAAACACAGCCACGATGCACGCCAGCTGCGCCAGCAGCAGCGGCTTCTTGCGGCCCATGGTGTCGTTGAGCTGGCCAAACAGCGCGGCACCGATGAGGCAGCCGATGAACATCATCATGTTCAGCAGCTGCACCTTCCACTTGTCGTTGCAGACCATGTTGAAGTACGCTGCCAAGTTGTCTGCACACACAAAGGCGGTACAGCAGAGAAGGTGATCGCCGATGGCAGGTGGTGGTGCTGCAGCAGCTGCTGCGTGGCGCCAACCTGCCTTCCACTACAGAATCATATGCCTGCAGCTGGCAACAACAGCTGCTGCAGGAGCGTCGCTGGTTAGTGTTCTGCATCAAATCAGCAGCATGCAGTCAAACTGCTTGCAGGACGCCACATCGGCCAGTCCATCCAACTTGCTGGTGCTTCAACTGCCTGTACCTGTGTTGCTCCATTTCCACTGCGAAGCTGACATGCTGCAGAAGGCTGTGGTAGAAGGTGCCTGCCATACTGCTGCGCATGCTGCATCTGCTGGGTTGGTGCACTCCCACAGCTGCCTGGCGATGGGGTCCAGTGTAAGGAACACCAGCAGATAGAAGATAATCTGCAGCAGGTAAATAGCAGCATAGGCAGCTGCGTCAGTGCTGTACGCACGGGCTACACAGCTGCTTCATACTACCATGTACATGATGCTGCCATGGCGCTGTACAGCAACACTGCTACAGGGGTGCAGCATTCAAGGTGACATGTCTCACCGCATTGGGGATGTAATTCAGCGACGTGATAGCCACAAAGAGCCTCTGACCCCTCCCGAACTCCCCCACGTACTGCAGGTCGACACACAGCAGGCGGGACGAGTCAGGCTACTGCTGCAAACCAGATGGCAACTGTACTGCATCACCACCGATAGCTCAGCATGGCGTGCCTGAGCGAGGGCCTCATCATATGTAACGGAGTTGTCAAATCCCATTTTGCTGTCTCGGAAGCTATCGTGCTAGGCCTTGAACGCTATAAGCATGGAGGTCAATTATCTCATACAAAAAGCTGCTACTCTAGTAACTAATTTCACCATGCGAGATGATTTATTCAAAAAATTATATGTTTGGAACTTTGACACTGGGACCGTGACCTGCTGCTCAAGGACAGGGCTTGAGAGCTTGGGTCACGCGGGAGCCACGCGGTCAGACACGCACGATACACGAAATCACATTGTGCATGATATTTCAACACATAAATGATGGTGTGCTACGTTGGGGTCACTGGCACCAACTCGGGCAGTACGCACCCACAGTACACGCCTTGTCAGCAGGCATCCAGGCTGTGTGCCTGCAAAAGATTACAGCAGCTTACCAGCCCAAGATCGTTGGTTAGAACCATTATTAATGAACTGCAGAGCCCACAGTGACCTCTAATGGGCCAACCAAAACATGCAATCCCTAAATGGAGCACCAGCTGCCAACAGCGCTGAAATTGGGCTGTGCGTGCTACTGCGTGCACACTGTGACAGCACAACACATCGATGACGTCGCGATCTGGTGAGGGGATTACCACCATTCATGGCACATGACAACAGAAACCACCATGAAAGTGTGGAATTTACTGCTGGTGCTGGTGCTTCTACTGCTGCTGCTGCTGCTGCCGCTCCTTCAAGTGCAACGTGCTTCACGATGAACACAAAAAGCTGCCAATCCATGCTCTGACGAGAGTTTGGATACTTGCAGCAGGTGTAGCAGCAAATAAACTGAGCTGCTGGAGGAGCCGCAGCACCCGATTGTTGTTTGCCACAACACAGCATCCTGTGCTGTCACGGTGGCGCATTCAAGCATGCTGTGAGCAATGTGACATGGCTACTGTTGGTTAGCAGAGTCACTCTGTCGGAGTGTTCACTGGCAAAGATCTGAAACAACAGGTACAGCAGCAGAGGCAGTAGCAGGACTTGCAGATGCCCTTGGTTGGTTTGGTGCACAGACAAGAGCTGCAACCATCCAGCAAGCAGGGCAGCAGCAGGTTCAGGCTGTGCAAGCAGTTGGCCATAGCATGTGCTCACAACTGCGTGGTTCAACCAGGTGAATGCAAATGCTGTTCTGGCTGGCAAGTCTGCAAGTGAAGCTCAGCTGTTTATCATTGTCCTGCTTCTAGACTGCCACCAGTGCTACTCTCAACCACCGCACACCTGTGGACCAGTGAAGGCTGCAGGTGGTGATCGAGCATGGACATGTGTTTGGCGTGTATGCGCACGCCTCCCTGCTCACCCACCCACCTGCCACAAGCTGCGCTGCTCAGGCTATTCTGTATTGCCGCAGTGTTGGGTGCTGCTGCTGCTGCTGCTGCTCTGCTGCTGCCACTACTGTCTGTAGTGTCGGAAGCACGGTATGGAGCTGGCAGCTGTGAACATGAGGCACCAATGGAGCACCCCATGGCTCAACTGAACCCAGCAGTTGCCTTGTGTTGCTCCAGGTGAATGGGCCCATATGACTTACAGGCGTGCTGGTGGTGGATTTCTGACCTGGCACACTTGATGGCACATCCGATGAGTTCAGTGTTGCCCTCATTTCGTGTGTTAACCTCTTGAGGGTGGGGCGTGCTGGCCCAGCATGCATATGGTTTGCTGCTGTGTGTAATGCATTACAGTGCATATGCTTGTCTACTGCAAGGCATGCCACTTGCTCACGACTGCTGAGTGAGCTTGAGACGTCACCTCAGCTGCATATATGCTTCTTTGGGTTTATCCATGAGATTCGGGGCTGTGCCGATGCTGCCACCACGCAACTGTCTTCTGGGCCAGTCCGACTCGGAGGTAGCAACCTTGGACGGCTTCCACTAAACCACCATCTCCAGCTGCCAAAGTTTCGTTGTGCAGTGAGAATAAAGCGCGAGTGACGGGTGGCAATCATCACGCATTGTTCGACCTCCCGAGGCACGTTGCCGCTCCGCTGCGTCCACGCGAGCTGCAAGGCTGCCAGAGCCCCGCACCCGCAGCTCTTGACGGGACTAGGTATTTAACGATTCTGCACATTGCAGTTGTGCGTGCTTAGGCAGGCTGCGATCAGCCAATCGACGGCAGCATGGGCAGTAAATGGCAGTTGCAGGCTGTGCCGGTGGTGCTGTTGGCACTGCAGCTGTGCGTTCTCTCACCGACATTGGCGCAAAGTCCGCCCCCAAGAAGCAGCAACAACGACCCTCCGATCGACAGCGCCAGTAACTCGGTGGTCCCAGATAGTGCCTCGACTGTTGTCCCTCCAACCCCTCTCATGCAAACAAACAGCAGCTCTTCATCAAGACCGCCTCAGCCCGACCCTGCAACCACCAGCGGCATAAACAGGAACCCAGAACAGCAGCAAGTGCTGGGAAGCAGCCCACCACCTGCCAGCAGCAGTACCACTGGCCCTGTTGGTGCTCTGCCTGACCCTACTGCTGGCAAGACGCGCAATGATCAAGAGCAGGCGGCTGCAGCTAACCAAGCAGCGCCTGACAGCAGCAGCTCATCAGGGGAGGCTGCTGGCCCTGAGGATGCAGGTGGGCTGCCAGCAGAGTGTAACAAGGTTTGGCTGACATGCGAACTGCTGCACTGCATGCGTCGAGTGTGATGCAGCTGGATGTGCAGCATGCCAAGCATGCAGGGCTGTTGTGTGGGCATCTGCAGAATGCACGATGCACTGCAATTTTGGAAATGGTATGTCATGACCATGTTTTTTTTGAGGTGCGATTTTGCTAAGCTGCTGATCCACCTTCCAGGGTAGAATGTTGCACGACATTGCTGTTCAAGCAGCGTCTGGTACAGTCTGCACATGCTAGGCTGGGCAGCGGCGAATCAGTTGTGCGCCCTTGCACCAAGTACCACAAATGTCATAGGTTGACAAGCACAGCTGTGCATCTGCGCATTGGCCACGTCTGCTGCTGTTATGCTTGCTCTGGCTGCTGTTCTGCGCCTGCCGCTTGCGCTTTGTGTGCTGCCTCCTGCAGTGAACCTGCTGTCCATTGCCGGCTGCAGCAATGCGGCCAGCAGCTTCCTGCCTGCCGGCCTGGACGGGTCGTGTGAGGTGCAGGTGAGCCCCAGAGGTGCGTGAGGCTGGCAAGCTTTGCCAGGTTGCTATTGTTGGCAAGCTGTGCTCATTTGCGTGCGCTCGCGCGCCAAGTGCTTGACGCAGTGCCTATGTGGCAGCCACACAGTGCGCGTGAGGCTGGGACGGCTGGACATGTCACTTTCAAAGGCAGGATGCATGTGCTTATCTGTGAGGGCTGGCATGGCGCTGCGCTCACGCATATTCGCCTTCTGGCGTGGCTGCATCATGGTCTGCACGCCTGGTTCTGCTGGCATTGTGCCACAGGCTATCTGTGCAGATGCACACAGGTCTGTGAGCAAGCATATTGCGAACCCCTGACAAGAGTTAAGTGTGCATCTGCTGCTGCTGCTGCGCTTGCAGGGCGTCATCTCCCGCCAGGAGTCGGACCTGTTCAGCTTCAGCCTGCCGCAGGCCACCAACAGCAGCCGCCCCTACAGGCTGCTGCTCATCCTGCGCACAGTGGACGGAGAGGCACAGCTGTGAGCGACTGGGGGCGCCAGCTCTAGCGCCCTGCAGCTGCATGTGCGCTGCATTCAAGTCCTCCATGTTGCTGTTCATAGCCGATGCGTGGCACTGGACACATTGACCTACTGGTTGCTTGCTCCTCAAGTTGCTCCCAACGCATAGGATGAGCAGTGCTCTATGTGATATGGCCCTTGACTGCTGCTGGTTGTTGCTGCGTGCCCTGCTCCGTAGCGGCCTGTCCATCCCCACCCCCTCAGGCACCAGCCCAGTGCCCGACACAGTCGGCACACAGGTCTACTCCACAGAGGTCACCACAGAGGTGCGAGAGCAGCAGCAGCAGCAAACAGGCCGACCACGCGCAGGCAGCAGCAGGGCGCCCTGCTTGCCGGCATGCCGGCACTCAATGCCCCTGAGGGGGGTAAAGGGTGCTTCCTGTAGTTTGCCGCACACAGCATAGGCGTGCCGTTGGTACATGAGTGGCGGATTCCTTAGCTGACTGCTGTTTGTCGTGCCCGTTCCGCTTCTCCTGCGCAGGTGATTATTGAGATCCCGTGGTTTGTCATTGCGCAAAACCCTGGGCGCTACCTGATCAGCATCAGCCGCGCACGCAGGAGGTCCATCTACACGCTGCAGGTGGGCGGGCAGGCAGCGCGCAAGCCTTGTACACTATGCTGTACATCTTGCTGTGAAATTACCATGCCATGGTGCAATAGTCCTGCAGATGATCTAGGTACTTTGTGACCCGACTGATTGTTATTGTTCATGCGCAGGCTGAGTACAAGTTTCGCAAATCATCATACCGCTATGCATACAGCACTGCAGCAGAAGCTGCGCTTGAGCTCGCTGCACACGGCGTGTTGCTCAATACACGTGCTGCGTTGGTCAACGTTTGAACACGGCACGTGCCTGCAGGTTGAGACGCCCTTCAACGATGTCCTGCTTGCTGAGCCAGACACTGAGGCCATCAAGGACCTGCACACAGCCTGCTGCGTGGAGGGGGGCGCCACCTCCTCTTTCTGCATACAGGTGCGCTGTGGTAGCAGCAGGGCACCCTGCAGGACAGCAGCCGCAGCCGCAGCAGCGTGCTTGCAAAGCAATGCACAGGCAAGGGTGGAGGCGGCACAACCAACGCAGCAGCACTGGCAGCAGGTTGGACGAATACGTGGTTTGCAGGCAGTGCGGAGGGAGCCGCAGCCGCCATGCCTATGTGGCCTGGATGCAGCGCATAATGCAGCACGCAGGCCATGTAGTACAGTCGCGTCACCAAGGCTGCGGAAATTTCTGCTGCTGTGGGAAATAGCAGTGTGGTATGTAGGTGCTGCTTCTCACTGATGGTCGCTGCTGCTGCGGTTTTGCTGCAGTTCCTGCCACGTGCGCTGGCCCCCAACCACAGCCCCGATGACGACCTGTGCCGCATGACACCCATGACCTGCAACAGCGACGTGAGACGCGCAGCTTGCGCCACAGCAACCAGCAGAACACAGCAAGCAGCATGACCAGGCTGCGCATGTGGTGCCTTTCTAAACGAAAGAAGTCATGGTGAAGCAGCAGTGCCGGTTGTTGTGCGCCACGCAGCGCTTTGCTGCGGCAGCAGTTGCTGCGCGCAAGCCTTCCTGCTTGCGCACCCACTGCCACAGCAGTGCACCATCATGGCCTTACATATATTTGCTGCTCTGTCTGTCCCGCCGTTGCTGCTGCCCCCCCCCCACACACACATACACACTTGCAGGGCCGGCTGAATCAGCTGGCTATTGCGCAGGCTGGGCTCATCTGCCCGCGCGGCCTGCCCCCCAGCCTGGCCCAGCTGGAGGCGCTTGTCACGCTGGACCTGGCCTTCAACTTCATCAACATGACTGCAGAGGACATGGCACAGGTGCACAGGGGGGGGTACTCGTCAGACATGTTGATGCATGGGTTGGATAATGGTAGCGTTGCAGCGCAGCAACCGCAGCATGCTGGACCTGGCCTTCAACTTCATCAACATGACCGCACAGGACATGGCACAGGTGCGGGGGTGGGGGGGGGGAGGTGTTAGCTGTCAGACATGTTGATGTGTGGGTTGGACATTGGTAGTGTTGTAGCGCAGCAACCGCAACACAGCAGCAGCAGCAGTATGTGGTTCTTGCAGAGCGGCTGTGGCACAGCCAAGTGTGTTGCGTAGCAGACAACCATCATATGTGACATGCACAGCAAGTATGCATGCCACAGGCTGCTTGCAGAGCATGACCACCATTTTGTGCACCTGAGTCTCTGCTGCTGCTGCTGCTGGTTGCGGTGTGGTGCCTGCAGATCATTGGCGCGCTGCCTGCGCTGCAGAACGCCTTCCTGCGCTACACAGGGCTAGACGGCCCCCTCAGCTGCGACCTGGTGGCCAACCCCACCCTCACACGCCTCAGCATCAGCGGCAACAACGTGACTGGCACGCTGCCGCCATGCATGCTGCAGGTGGGCAGCCAGCTTGCTGGCAGCAGGGTCGTGCGGTTGCAGTGGCCGCGGTCACCGCACGTTGGAGCTGTGCACTCCAGCAGTAGCAGCAACACTAGCAGCAGCTGTCTGGGCATACACTGCCGCACTGCAAGTGCACTGACCATATGTTGCATGGTATGCTGCTCCTGTCCTGCAAGCGCCATGCCCGAGGTGTATGGAGGCTGCTGCTGCTGCAGCTGCACCCCTTTGCAATTTAGCAGCACTCTGCTTGCCTTGCCCCTGCTCCCTGCTGTCCCCCCCCCGGGGTTGCAGGCCCCACGCTGCAGGAGGCCATGATGGCGTGCTACGTCAGCTCCCCTGCACTGCACTGTAACAACTTGCGCATCACGTGCCCCCTCCTTTTTGCAGGACCCCACGCTGCAGGAGCGCATGCCATGCACCAGTAGCAGTGCATGGTGTGCTGCGTCAGCCTCACTACACTGCAATATAATAACCTGCGTATCATGCGCCCCCCCTTGTTTGCAGGACCCCACGCTGCAGGAGCTGTACCTGAGCCAGACGGGCCTGAGTGGCCCGCTGCCCGACGTGGTGCCCACCAGCAGCCCGCTGCGGCTGCTGTACGCCATCAACTTCATTCAGCCGGAGCGCACAGGATTCACAGGTGGGGACGGTGCGCTGCTCGCATCACATCTGCTGCTGCTTGTGCGTATTCAACAGCAGTCATTGAGTCAGTATCTCTGGTGTGCTATGAGTCGATGGCTTTGAGCAAACACCAGCGTCACACTGCCACAGCCCAAGCGCACGGGATTCACAGGTGGGGTCGCTATTTGGCATGGGGGAGCTGCGCTGCTCGCGCCACACCTGCTGCTGCTGTTGCATAGCCAAAAGCAGTCATTGAGTCAGTATCTCTGGTGCGCTTTATGTTGATGGTGCTTTGAGCGCCACACCAGCATCACACTGCCACAAGCCCTAGGTGCTTACTAAGCATAACAACCAATCTTCAAGCAGTTGTGCCTGCGCTGCATCACCCCCGCAGGCCCCATCCCGGCCAGCCTGCTGTCCTCGCCCTCCCTGACCTACCTCAACCTTGCCAACAACGCGCTCAGCGGCAACCTGGGCACGCTGCCACCGCAGCTGCGCGTGCTCAACGTGTCAAACTGCGCGCTGGACGGACGCATCTCAGGTCGGCGCCACGCAGCTGACACGAGCAGTCTTTGAGAAAAGAAGGCCTTGTTTGCATAATCATGTGTGTTGGCTTGGCAGTGTGACAGGAAACTTTAGTGTTTGCACAGCATGTGTTTTCAGCCGCGCATGCATACTCTGTGATTCAGTGCTGACACAGCAGATGCCACGCCATCCTGCACCTATCACCTAAATCAGCTGTCCCTGCTGCTTCTGGTGTTGCTGCTGCTGCAGGCGACCTGCCGGCCTCCATAGAGACGTATGACGCGAGCTACAACGGGCTGCAGGGCGGCCTGCCTGGGCTGGGTGCTGCGGGCAACATCAGCCTGCTGGACCTCAGCTACAACAGGCTCAGCGGGGAACTGCCGGCACGTGAGTGGCGCTGGCTGCTGGCTGCTGGCTTGCCAGTTGCCACCACGGTGTCCTCTCTGTTGCGATGATTGATAAGCCGCAGGTGTGCTGCACATGCCCATCGACGCAACAGTCACCCTCGCAGAGTTTGCGAGCCAACTGCTGTCCATGTGGCGATCTGCTTCAGCCCACCTATCATGCGCTCCCGTGCTGCTCTTGCTGCTGCTGCTGATGATGATGATGATGCGTCGTGTCTGCCTTCGCTTCCTCTCACTGCAGAGCTGCCTCCCTCGCTGGCGGTGCTGGACGTGGGCACCAACGAATTCACCGGCAGCCTGCCAGCCATCCCTGAAACGCTGCGCTACCTGGGCGCATCCAACAACAGCATCAGCGGCAGCCTGCCCCCGCTGCCTGCCACCTCCCAGCTTCGCTTCATGTACCTGCAGAACAACCAGCTCACAGGGGGGCTGCCAGCTAGTTTGATTGATGGCCATGCGCCGCTGCTGCTGCTGCTGGACCTGCACAGTAACAAGCTCACTGGGCAGCTGGAGAGTGCAGTTGGTGGCGGCAGTGCTGCTGGCAGGCGGCTGCTGCAGCAGGCTGCGGATTCTGCGGGCGGCGGCAGGGCGTGGAGCTTTGACACGCTTGCGCTGCTGGACCTGTCAGACAACGAATTCTCAGGTGGGAGGCCCAACACGAGAGATTTGTGGTTGAAAGGCGTGTAGCAGGTGGAGGCCGGGTGGAGGGCAATGGTCAGCGCCCTGACAGGCCTGGCTGTTTGCGTTTGGGGTAATTGGGCACTGCTCATGGCAGCAGCAATTTGCAGCAGTTCCCGCGTGTATGTGCGCAGCCTGTGTGTTGCCATGTCAGTCAGCAGGTCGCCTGTACGGCAGGCAGATGCTGTTACGGGTGCTAGATGTGTCGCTGTGTTGCTGCTGCCGCAGGTCCCGTGCCTGCCTCGCTGGGAGGGCTGCAGGGCCTGTCCTACCTGGACCTCTCCTCCAATGCACTCACTGGCAGCCTGGCGCCATACGCTGACGCACTGGCTGCCAATGCATCGCAGTCGTCACTGCTGTGAGTGGACATGGCGACAGGCGTTAGGATGCTGCTCAGAAGCATTGTGCGCATGTGATGTGCTGCATGCTGTTGGCTGCGCAGCACTACAGCTTGTAGCACTACTGCTGGCAGCAGCAGCAGCAGAGGTGATGAACACGGGGTTTCTGTCTGTAAAGGGATGAATGCATCACTGACGTGGCATATGGGGTGTTGCTGATGCATGACGATGCAGGTGTGGTGTGCACATGCTGAATGCCAATCCACCTGAAACCCGATGGCAGCTGGTTGCAGCCGTACCGCCTTCTGTGGTTGTAGTTCCTACTCACCGCACCTGCATGCTGCTGTCGTGCCTGCTGCTGCCCCCTGCCTTGCTGAGCAGCGTGCTCAACGTGAACTCCAACAGGCTGAGTGGTGAGGTGCCGGCGTCGCTGGCAGCAGCACCAATGCTGGACGCTGAGAGACTCGCCGGCCGCAGATCGTGAGTAGTGTCGCTGCTGTGGCACAGCAGCAGCAGCAGCAGTAGTGGGTTTGTGTGCAATAGTTGGTGTTGTAACCGCCAGTGCTGCATGGTCTAGCAGTTGCTGTTGCTGGCATAACGCTAGGATGCACGGCAGCATCCCATTGCTGGCCATATGTGCGCTTGAGCTTGTCACATGAGCATGTGCCCACACATATCCTCCGCTCATTGCCCAAAAATTCTCACCGGCTGCTCTTCCCACATTACACGCGCAGAGCTGGCGTGCCGCGGCTGCTTGACCTGAGCGGCAACGTCTTCAGTGGCGTCTTCCCCACGGCCCTCATCAGCCAGGCAGAGGCAGCGCAGGCGGCCTGCTCCAACATGTGCAGCGTGCGCGTGCTGCTCAACGGCAGCGACATGGCCCTGGCCTGCCCCGGGGAGCTGGCTGTTACCCAGGAGCAGCTGGGCTTCCTGCAGCAGCAGGACTACACCTGCAGGGACGCCAGCGGACAGCAGGTGCGGCTGGCTGGGGGTTCTCGAGTGGTTGGTGTATATGTTGTATTCCTTGGGTTGGGGTGCAGCACAAGATGTGAACGCGTGCTGGCCTGCGTAGGTTGGGCAAGCTGTGTTGGCTGCTGGCTGCTATACAATTTTTGGATTGCAATCTCGCCTGCTTGATATTCTGGCGTAGCTGCAACACATACTGCTTAGATACAGTTGCACTGTGGCGCTGAGGGTCTTCAAAACATGCCATACCATCAACTGGATGCACACTGCTGTTATGGCCCCGCAGGTGTCCCTGCTTGCTGCCGCCAACCTGCCCGAAGACGGCAGCCAGCCAGGCACAGCCACTGTGGTGAGGGGCCAGCCCTTCACCATCCCCACAGCCATGAACGCACTGGCGCCACCGCGTGCTGCAGCCCCTCAGCTGCAGCGCCTGGCACCTGGCGCAATTGCAGGCATTGTGATTGGCAGCGTGGCGGGTGCAGCGCTGCTGGCTGCTGCCGCAGTCTTCGGCTACAAGAAGACCAAGAGGCACAGGTGCGATGCGGCTGTTTTGCATGATCAGCAGGCAACACAAAATGGTTGTCCCGTCAGGTGCTGCCACCACTGCTGCTGCTGCTGCTGCAACAGTGTTGCAGCGATTGTTGCTATGTCTGCTGATTGCAATCAGCATTACTGCTGCTGCTGCTGCTGCATGGCTGGCATCGCGCAGTCAATGGTTGTTGCATGTGATGTGACCGTCGGATGCTGGCCGTGCCTGCTTGCTGCTGCTGCAGGGCTGGCTGGAGGAAGGACGAGCTGGGGGGCGGCCCCGCAGGCGGCCTCAACGACGCATTCGGCATCACAGGCCTGCCCCCACCCTCAGCACTGGCCGCACCACCAACCGCAGCAGCGGGTGCTGCCAACGGCGCTCCTGCGCGGGGTGTGAGGTTTGCGGAGGCCGACCCTGCCCACCCGCACTCGCCGCATGAGCGCAGCCAGGCTGGCATTGAGATGCTGTCCAACCGCCACAACGAAGTGTGAGAGTCTACGGGAGGATGCGGTGGTGACATCGCCTGATTTGACTTGGATTATCAGTATGCGCAACTGTTTGCATGTGCGTGCACACCCGTGCGCACTTCAGCAGCGTGCAAGCTGCGCAGTTGTGTTGTAAGCGCTTGCAGGCGGAGTGACGTTAGCATGCGTGTATGTTGATTTTCAGGCCTTTCCAAGCCTACACAGATCATGAATGTAGTACAACAAGTGTTGGTTATGTTGCAATCAGGGTGGGCAAGCAAAGTATTGTGTGGGCATTTTGTACAGGGATTTTGCAGCAGTGCAGCCATAAGTTTGGCACCCATGTGTATGTGCTGGGCTGAATCATATGACTTTTGCAGCAGCGGTGCTGTGTAGTTGAGCACTGCTGAGGTCACAGTGTCAGTTTTTGACATGCGTCTGGCATCACAGGCTGCATCATGTCGTGTGCGGTGCTGGTCCTGCACTGGCACCAAATGCTGTCGCTGTGCAGACCGCCTGCGGCAGGGTCCCAGCGCGCGGCGTGTGATGCTGTATGTTTGCTGGTTCAGCAGCCTCTTGCGCTTGTTGGGGTGCTGCGGTTTGCACAGCTCAACCAGTGATGCAGTCAGCATAGCAGCTATTCTTGCTTGTTCTGCCATATCAGCCCCAGGTGCAAAAGCTGTGCAGCACCTGTTATGCAACTTCACAGCACGTGATGATGTATAGACTGAGCTGCACAGGTTGCTTGCGCTAGCACCTGGTTATGTGTTTCCTGGACAGTGGCAGCCGACTGTGTTGGCAAGTCTCAATCAGGTTGTATGTGGTTGTGTTGGTGGCCCGCAGTGCCCTTGACCAGCTGCCGCCATCTGGCCAAGATGTTGATGTGTTGCCAGCACACTCAGGCTGGTGCGTTGAGCATGTGTGGCTATACATAATGTAGCATGATGCTATATATTTGCAGGCATAGGCCTCATGGCTGAGGCCTCGTTGATCGACAGCAGCAGGTAAAGTCAGTGAGTTGTAATGTGATTTGCTCCGGTGCGAGTAGACTTAGAGATGCTATCGAAGGCTCAGGAAAGGCTTGTTACCCAAAGGTCTCCGACTAGCCTGCTTATATACCCTTTCCTATGGGTAGGATGAGCATAAGCTCGGCTTATGCAATGATCCGGGAGTAGCATAACCCCGGGTCGGAAGCTGCTGATTAGCATACTCATTAGCTGAGTATGCTTGATACTATATCGAACACATAGAAAAATTCTATATCATACACATAACACTGTGTATGGTTCGGAACCAGAGAAGCATGCAGTCGCTCAGAGAGCAACTGCAGTAGCTGACCTAATCGGTCAAGG
>CADDIJ020002396.1:0-75986 GCA_902809745.2 Tetradesmus lagerheimii | reverse complement strand
CTCTTGTTGCTGCTGCTGCTGCTGCTGCTGCTGCTGCTGCTGCAGCACTGTACCACCTCTGGCGGGAAAACTTGCAGCAGCTGCTCCTCGCTGCACCCAGCCAGCGTCCGTGTGTCTTTCAGGAACACTGGCACTAGGAGGACGGGGTAGGGCGCTGCCTGTAGCGCCAAAGGCTGTGCGCCAGTGCGGTGCTTGCACTTTGCGCGGGCCGGAGTGGTCTCAGTCGATTCCACGGACCCGGCAGCCTCCAGAACATTGCTGCCGCACTCCATGGAGCGTCGTTTGCCGTAATCACTGCTGGTCACGGCTTCAGGCGTGCGCTGATGGGCAGGCACACTGCTGCTGCAGCGCACGCCACAGCCACGGAACACACGAAACATGAATCTGGTGTTTACAAACGCCCTTGGCAGGCAGGGTGTGGCATGGCGTTGCAGTCGGGCTGGGCGAGCACGGCATGTTATGACAGGTGGCGGGTCATGACAGCAAGCAACACGCTGGTCTATCAGGCGATCGCAGTTGTGCCTGTACTCTCCATCTGCATCTATAAGTAAGGTTGCCACGCCTAGCTGCAGCGTGGGCACCCCGTAACCGATGGCCCCGTACCCAACTGACGGTCTGTGGCGTGCTGAGTCGCACGACCCAGCACAGCGACTCTGATATATGTTTCTAAAGCCATGACACACGTATATGTCACACGTGCTGCTGTTACGCCCACTGCACAGCAGGAGTTCGTTAGAGCAGCAAGGCACAGCTGGCCGGTAGCATGGCGCCCATGGCGAGCAGAGGTGAGCGCAATATGCACCGGAAACGATCGGTGAATACCTTGCGGCGATGGCGTTCGGAGCAGGGCAGCTGCTTCCTTGCAGTAGCATGAAGTGCTGCAGCAGTGCTGCACAAGTGCTGCAGCACAACACATTGCAGCAGTGCAGCACACCACGACTGTTTGGGCATGTATCCAGCATGTTGAAGACCGTCTTCAACATGCTGCACGTGTGGGCTGCACACAGCTTGGTGCAGCCCTGCTGCTGGGGCCAGCAGCAGTGCCCCCCACCAATGCATCTGTGCAGACTCAACCCTAAACCCTAGAGTCATCGTGCTGCTGCTGCTGCTGCTTCGCTCCAACGTGACTGTATTTGGAGGCACTGTCATGCTCGATGTGCCTATTCAAATTACGATATGGTGCTGTTTTGGTTGTCAACGAACTCAGGCGTTTGCTATGCGTTCCTGGCTTGTCTGTGCTCGTGCTAGTAACTCGATAGCGGACTTTACTGCAGCTCGGCAGGGCTCTGGGGACGCTAGCAGTTAGTAGTTTTGTCCGGTCTCGAACTCAAATTGATGTCGCGAGCTCGCGGCCTAGCATGGAGGCTGGAGCACACACAGGCATGGTGACAGGGCTCAGCCTGCTAACTGCTACTGCTGCTGTGCCTTGCCAGCCAGGCCCCTGAGAAAAGCCCTGGCGTGGCTGACCATCTTCTGCTGCTGCAGCAGCAGCTGTTGCTGCAGCTGCTGCTGCTTCAGCTCCTCCAGCCTGCTGTCCATCTGCTTGCAGTAGGGGCATGGGGTATTTGCGCTCCTGCAGCAGCAGGCTGGGGTATTTGTGTTGTGCAGGCACAGTCTTGGGCAACAGCTTGATGTGCCTGCACCCAAGCATGCACAGCAGCAGCAGCAGCAGCACTTGCCTTGCTCTCTGCATGACATGGCAGCAACAGCAACAACATCATTGACACCCAACCCTGCCTGCTGTGATGTATTGTATGCTAGCATCATGTTGGTATTGATATGATATCCAGCCATCCACCCTGGCTTCATGGGTAACATGATGATGATGATGATATCCAGCCACCCACCTTGTACCATGCAGCCTCATGCATGTGTCATACAGCTGTCCTTCCTCATCAGTGAGTGTCACCTTGACGGGGGGCCTCTGGAAGAGTGCCAGGGCTAGCAGTTCATCCTCCCTGTCACAGCCATGCTCTGTCTCTGCCAGCAGCTGCTGCCACTCCTCTGATGTCTTGCAGTCTGCTGCTGACATGGCTGTGGCCAAGGCCAGCTGCCTCATGGGTGACACCAGCCCTTTGAGCACAGCAGCCAGCAGCAGCCGCCCCAGCTGCTGCACTGTGAGCTGCTGCAAGTGGCCCTGGGCAGGCAGCACCCCCTGCTGTGCTGTTGTAGCATGCTTCTTCCTCTTGTTGCTGCTGCTGTTGTTGTTGCTGCTGCTGCTGCTGCTGCAGTACTGTACCACCTGTGGCGGGAAAACTTGCAGCAGCTGCTCCTCGCTGCACCCAGCCAGCGTCCGTGTGTCTTTCAGGAACACTGGCACTAGGAGGACGGGGTAGGGCACTGCCTGTAGCGCCAAAGGCTGTGCGCCAGTGCGGTGCTTGCACTTTGCGCGGGCCGGAGTGGTCTCAGTCGATTCCACGGACCCGGCAGCCTCCAGAACATTGCTGCCGCACTCCATGGAGCGTCGTTTGCCGTAATCACTGCTGGTCACGGCTTCAAGCGTGCGCTGATGGGCAGGCACACTGCTGCTGCAGCGCACGCCTCAGCCACGGAACACACCAAACGTGAATCTGGTGTTTTCAAACGCCCTTGGCAGGCAGGGTGTGGCATGGCGTTGCAGTCGGGCTGGGCGAGCACGGCATGTTATGACAGGTGGCGGGTCATGACAGCAAGCAACACGCTGGTCTATCAGGCGATCGCAGTTGTGCCTGTACTCTCCATCTGCATCTATAAGTAAGGTTGCCACGCCTAGCTGCAGCGTGGACACCACGTAACCGATGGCCCCGTACCCAACTGACGGTCTGTGGCGTGCTGAGTCGCACGACCCAGCACAGCGACTCTAATATATGTTTCTAAAGCCATGACACGTATATGTCACACGTGCTGCTGTTACGCCCACTGCACAGTAGGAGTTCGTTGGAGCAGCAAGGCACAGCTGGCCGGTAGCATGGCGCCCATGGCGAGCAGAGGTGAGCGCAATATGCACCGGAAACGATCGGTGAATACCTTGCGGCGATGGCGTTCGGAGCAGGGCAGCTGCTTCCTTGCAGTAGCATGAAGTGCTGCAGCAGTGCTGCACAAGTGCTGCAGCACAGCACATTGCAGCAGTGCAGCACACCACGACTGTTTGGGCATGTATCCAGCATGTTGAAGACCGTCTTCAACATGCTGCACGTGTGGGCTGCACACAGCTTGGTGCAGCCCTGCTGCTGGGGGCCAGCAGCAGTGCCCCCCACCAATGCATCTGTGCAGACTCAACCCTAAACCCTAGAGTCATCGTGCTGCTGCTGCTGCTGCTTCGCTCCAACGTGACTGTATTTGGAGGCACTGTCATGCTCGATGTGCCTATTCAAATTACGATATGGTGCTGGTTTGGTTGTCAACGAACTCAGGCGTTTGCTATGCGTTCCTGGCTTGTCTGTGCTCGTGCTGGTAACTCGATAGCGGACTTTACTGCAGCTCGGCAGGGCTCTGGGGACGCTAGCAGTTAGTAGTTTTGTCCGGTCTCGAACTCAAATTGATGTCGCGAGCTCGCGGCCTAGCGTGGAGGCTGGAGCACACACAGGCATGGTGACAGGGCTCAGCCTGCTAACTGCTACTGCTGCTGTGCCTTGCCAGCCAGGCCCCTGAGAAAAGCCCTGGCCTGGCTGACCATCTTCTGTTGCTGCAGCACCAGCTGTTGCTGCAGCTGCTGCTGCTTCAGCTCCTCCAGCCTGCTGTCCATCTGCTTGCAGTAGGGGCATGGGGTATTTGTGCTCCTGCAGCAGCAGGCTGGGGTATTTGTGTTGTGCAGGCATAGTCTTGGGCAACAGCCTTTGATGTGCTCCGCACCGCTACGCACAGCAGCAGCATCAGCAGCACTTTGCCTTGCTCTCTGTATAGACATAGCAACAGTAAATTAGAAATTTGCGCGTATTGACAATCTAACCCTGCCTGCTGTGATGTATTGTATGCTAGCATCATGTTGGTATTGATATGATATCCAGCCATCCACCCTGGCTTCATGGGTAACATGTGATTGATGATGATGATATCCAGCCACCCACCTTGCCTTACCATGCAGCTTCATGCATGTGTCATACAGCTGTCCTTCCTCATCAGTGAGTGTCACCTTGACAGGGGGCCTCTGGAAGAGTGCCAGGGCTAGCAGTTCATCCTCCCTGTCACAGCCATGCTCTGTCTCTGCCAGCAGCTGCTGCCGCTCCTCTGATGTCTTGCAGTCTGCTGCTGACATGGCTGTGGCCAAGGCCAGCTGCCTCATGGTTGACACCAGCCCTTTGAGCACAGCAGCCAGCAGCAGCCCCAGCTGCTGCACTGTGAGCTGCTGCAAGTGGCCCTGGGCAGGCAGCACCCCCTGCTGTGCTGTTGTAGCATGCTTCTTCCTCTTGTTGCTGCTGCTGTTGTTGCTGCTGCTGCTGCTGCAGCACTGTACCACCTCTGGCGGGAAAACTTGCAGCACCTGCTCCTCGCTGCACCCAGCCAGCGTCCGTGTGTCTTTCAGGAACACTGGCACCAGGAGGACGGGGTAGGGCGCTGCCTGTAGCGCCAAAGGCTGTGCGCCAGTGCGGTGCTTGCACTTTGCGCGGGCCGGAGTGGTCTCAGTCGATTCCACGGACCCAGCAGCCTCCAGAACATTGCTGCCGCACTCCATGGAGCGTCGTTTGCCGTAATCACTGCTGGTCACGGCTACAATCGTGCGCTGATGGGCAGGCACACTGCTGCTGCAGCGCACGCCACAGCCACGGAACACACGAAACGTGAATCTGGTGTTTTCAAACGCCCTTGGCAGGCAGGGTGTGGCATGGCGTTGCAGTCGGGCTGGGCGAGCACGGCATGTTATGACAGGTGGCAGGTCATGACAGCAAGCAACACGCTGGTCTATCAGGCGATCGAAGTTGTGTCTGTACTCTCCATCTGCATCTATAAGTAAGGTTGCCACGCCTAGCTGCAGCGTGGACACCCCGTAACCGATGGCCCCGTAACCAACTGACGGTCTGTGGCGTGCTGAGTCGCACGACCCAGCACAGCGACTCTAATATATGTTTCTAAAGCCATGACACACGTATATGTCACACGTGCTGCTGTTACGCCCACTGCACAGTAGGAGTTCGTTGGAGCAGCAAGGCACGGCTGGCCGGTAGCATGGCGCCCATGGCGAGCAGAGGTGAGCGCAATATGCACCGGAAACGATCGGTGAATACCTTGCGGCGATGGCGTTCGGAGCAGGGCAGCTGCTTCCTTGCAGTAGCATGAAGTGCTGCAGCAGTGCTGCACAAGTGCTGCAGCACAGCACATTACAGCAGTGCAGCACACCACGACTGTTTGGGCATGTATCCAGCATGTTGAAGACCGTCTTCAACATGCTGCACGTGTGGGCTGCACACAGCTTGGTGCAGCCCTGCTGCTGGGGGCCAGCAGCAGTGCCCCCCACCAATGCATCTGTGCAGACTAAACCCTAAACCCTAAACCCTAAACATAACTCCAACGTGACTGTATTTGGAGGCACTGTCATGCTCGATGTGCCTATTCAAATTACGATATGCTGCTGGTTTGGTTGTCAACGAACTCAGGCGTTTGCTATGCGTTCCTGGCTTGTCTGTGCTCGTGCTGATAACTCGATAGCGGACTTTACTGCAGCTCGGCAGGGCTCTGGGGACGCTAGCAGTTAGTAGTTTTGTCCGGTCTGGAACTCAAATTGATGTCGCGAGCTCGCGGCCTAGCGTGGAGGCTGGAGCACACACAGGCATGGTGACAGGGCTCAGCCTGCTAACTGCTACTGCTGCTGTGCCTTGCCAGCCAGGCCCCTGAGAAAAGGCCTGGCCTGGCTGACCATCTTCTGCTGCTGCAGCAGCAGCTGTTGCTGCAGCTGCTGCTGCTTCAGCTCCTCCAGCCTGCTGTCCATCTGCTTGCAGTAGGGGAATGGGGTATTTGTGCTCCTGCAGCAGCAGGCTGGGGTATTTGTGTTGTGCAGGCACAGTCTTGGGCAACAGCTTGATGTGCCTGCACCCAAGCATGCACAGCAGCAGCATCAGCAGCACTTGCCTTGCTCTCTGCATGACATGGCAGCAACAGCAACAACAGCATTGACACCCAACCCTGCCTGCTGTGATGTATTGTATGCTAGCATCATGTTGGTATTGATATGATATCCAGCCATCCACCCTGGCTTCATGGGTAACATGATTATGATGATGATATCCAGCCACCCACCTTGTACCATGCAGCCTCATGCATGTGTCATACAGCTGTCCTTCCTCATCAGTGAGTGTCACCTTGACAGGGGCCTCTGGAAGAGTGCCAGGGCTAGCAGTTCATCCTCCCTGTCACAGCCATGCTCTGTCTCTGCCAGCAGCTGCTGCCACTCCTCTGATGTCTTGAAGTCTGCTGCTGACATGGCTGTGGCCAAGGCCAGCTGCCTCATGGTTGACACCAGCCCTTTGAGCACAGCAGCCAGCAGCAGCAGCCACAGCTGCTGCACTGTGAGCTGCTGCAAGTGGCCCTGGGCAGGCAGCACCCCCTGCTGTGCTGTTGTAGCATGCTTCTTCCTCTTGTTGCTGCTGCTGTTGCTGCTGCTGCTGCTGCTGCTGCTGCAGCACTGTACCACCTCTGGCGGGAAAACTTGCAGCAGCTGCTCCTCGCTGCACCCAGCCAGCGTCCGTGTTTCTTTCAGGAACACTGGCACTAGGAGGACGGGGTAGGGCGCTGCCTGTAGCGCCAAAGGCTGTGCGCCAGTGCGGTGCTTGCACTTTGCGCGGGCCGGAGTGGTCTCAGTCGATTCCACGGACCCAGCAGCCTCCAGAACATTGCTGCCGCACTCCATGGAGCGTCGTTTGCCGTAATCACTGCTGGTCACGGCTACAATCGTGCGCTGATGGGCAGGCACACTGCTGCTGCAGCGCACGCCACAGCCACGGAACACACGAAACGTGAATCTGGTGTTTTCAAACGCCCTTGGCAGGCAGGGTGTGGCATGGCGTTGCAGTCGGGCTGGGCGAGCACGGCATGTTATGACAGGTGGCAGGTCATGACAGCAAGCAACACGCTGGTCTATCAGGCGATCGCAGTTGTGTCTGTACTGTCCATCTGCATCTATAAGTAAGGTTGCCACGCCTAGCTGCAGCGTGGACACCCCGTAACCGATGGCCCCGTAACCAACTGACGGTCTGTGGCGTGCTGAGTCGCACGACCCAGCACAGCGACTCTAATATATGTTTCTAAAGCCACGACACACGTATATGTCACACGTGCTGCTGTTACGCCCACTGCACAGCAGGAGTTCGTTGGAGCAGCAAGGCACAGCTGGCCGGTAGCATGGCGCCCATGGCGAGCAGAGGTGAGCGCAATATGCACCGGAAACTACCGGTGAATACCTTGCGGCGATGGCGTTCGGAGCAGGGCAGCTGCTTCCTTGCAGTAGCGTGAAGTGCTGCAGCAGTGCTGCACAAGTGCTGCAGCACAGCACATTGCAGCAGTGCAGCACACCACGACTGTTTGGGCATGTATCCAGCATGTTGAAGACCGTCTTAAACATGCTGCACGTGTGGGCTGCACACAGCTTGGTGCAGCCCTGCTGCTGGGGGCCAGCAGCAGTGCCCCCCACCAATGCATCTGTGCAGACTCAAACCCTAAACCCTAAACCCTATCCACCGCATGTATGTAAGGTCGTCAATCATGCTTCAAGCTGATTACAAGTTACAAGTTCTGCAGCATCCCCGGCTTATTCCGGCGTGCGTAAATTCAGGGAGGGGGTTCATGAGCCGAGACCCACGTCACAATAATGTCGTGACAAAACCCTGTACCATGAATGCAGTCTTGGCAAGGTTGTTTGAGCAAACAACTGACATGGCCCTAGGGCCGCCCCATTACGTGCCAATTGTGCACCAATACACCAAACACCGCCGTTTTAGCAAGTGACATTGACTGTGGATCACATGTCACAGCATCCACAAATGAGTGTTGGGCGTGTGCCCATGAGCAAACCATTTCTGCATGTAGCAATTGCTGCGTGTTAACGCAGAACAAATGCCATGTAGCATCCACCGCATGTATGTAAGGTCGTCAATCATGCTTCAAGCTGATTACAAGTTACAAGTTCTGCAGCATCCCCGGCTTATTCCGGCGTGCGTAAATTCAGGGAGGGGGTTCATGAGCCGAGACCCACGTCACAATAATGTCGTGACAAAACCCTGTACCATGAATGCAGTCTTGGCAAGGTTGTTTGAGCAAACAACTGACATGGCCCTAGGGCCGCCCCATTACGTCATAGTTGCACGAAACGTTTCGTTTGAAACGAAACGTTTCGTTTCTAAACGCGTTTAAAACTCCAGTGCCTGGACTGAAACGCTGCTGAAACGCTGCTGAAACGCCATGTCACAGTATGCACTCTAGAGGCATGTAGAGGCCAGTTACATCAATTCTTTGCATTTTAATTGTTTGTAAATGATCAATACTAGTCTTTATAGTCATTAATTGACCCCAGAACTGTGCCTGCCGGGCTTGGAGGGCTGCCAAGGCACGGCAGCAGGCTTGACTAGTTGACAGCAGTACAGCTCCAACACTTGAACATACTTGGCGATCGTCGCACGACAGCTCTTCGCAAAGTCAAAATGAATTGAGGTGCCAGTGCGTAATCTACTTATTAATCGTGATATCGTGTGAATGCGTTGATGTCCACGGACCATGTGCAGCGAGGCACCACAGCAGCTGGAGGGCTGCTCGGCGTATCAGGGATGAGCTTTCATCCCAAGGTTTACGCAAAGAAGCAAACTGGCAACATTAATAATGCAGCAGTTGAGTCTCTTACCAAGAAAGCAGCGACCACTGGTTACAGGAACAGAGCTGAGCAACCTGCACACCTCCTGTTGCACACACAAGCAACTGTAAACATATTTGCAGAGTCGCGACACATTAAATGTCATTGTATTAATCTGCTGGACTCAATGCACAATCATCCAAACCTCAGCACCATGCTGGCTGAAACACAACAGACACTGAGCAGCAAGCATTGGCATGTTGCAGCGCATCTGCTGCTGATGCTGCTGCTCATGAGCATGCCAAATAACACAGCATGCAGCGGCACTCACAAGACATGCAGCTGCTCATGGCAACTGACTCCACTCCTATGCATCACACCCATGCAAGCAGCAAGCAGCAAAAGCAACACCAGCAACCCAGCTGGTTGCATGACCAATGTTGCTGTTGCATTGCTGCAGACACCAACACATGCACTCGCACCACAGCCAAAGATGCATTACAGCTGCTTCATTCCACAATCTCCACCCCCTCTTCCTCCTCATCATCACCATCACCACCACCAGCAGCATCTGCCTCCTGCTCATCCTCACTGTCCCAAGGCACAAACTCCTCTTGGTGGGTGCCAGAGTTGAGCTTGCGCAGCAGGCGCTGGTTGCTAAATATGTACACCAGGTCCCGCGCGCGTGCAGGTGCCAGCTTGTTTCGTTTCTTGCTGTGGATGTAGTCGTATGTTGACCAGTTGCGCTCGCATGACACGGCAGCGCTGACCTGGCTCAGCACCGCAACCGCCACCCGCTGCAGCTCCTTGCAGCCACTGCCATACATGCCCCACCACTGGTTTGCTGGCATGGAGGGGCCGTCCTGTACAGCAGCACCATGCACAGCAAACAGTTCCTCCCTGTTCTTGTACATGACGAACTGCTCACGTGCAGCCTTGCGCTCAGCTGGTGTCGGTAGCAGCCGCTCAACCATGGTGATCAGGTTGCCCATGCACTCTGCGTTCTTGCCAGCATCACTCCAGAACTCCGGGTCCAGGCAGTAGCCAGCGCCGTGCATAGGGCTGTGCAGGTACTCCCAGCGGTTGCTGATGATATCTGCGACCTCCTCCAGCACACCTGCATCCAGCTTGTGCTGCCCAGAGCGCACATGCTCAAGGCATTTGCTCATCCTATAGTAGATCTTGCCCATGCAAGGTGCAGTGCCATCTGCCAGGCGCAGCAGGCTCACCAGCGGCTCCACTACGTCCATGGCCTGCGGCAGAGGGCGGAGGCAGTAGCAACAGCAGTGGCAGCAAGCGGGAGTAAGAGCAATGTGAGACCATTGAAGTAGGAAGCTATTGCAGACGAACTGAATGTATCACTGCTGCTGGCAGCCATGCAACAAGCACACATAAATGCTGCTACAGAAAAGTTATTACTGCGTGCAGGTATGTGCATTACACCAACCGCAAGATAGGCTGCCTGCTGTGCACAGCCCCAAGAGCATGGTAACAAGCAACACACCTCCTTGGCCTCCTCCCAGAAGTTGTCATCCAAAATGACCAGCTTGATCTCAGCTGCCTTGCCCCTGTCCTCAGCAGTCAGGCGCGCCACAGCAGATTGCCAGCCCTGGCTGACCACCAGGCGCTGCAGGTGGGAGGACTGCTTGTGCACGCGCTGCAGCATGATGAAGGAAGTGGCAAAGCGGGTCTCTCCAGGCTTCAGCAGTGCCAACACTGACTCCTCCAGTGCGCGGTATGCTGCTAGGGTCTGCTGGTGATTGTTGATGAACATCACCACGCGCTTGGCCTTGCTGATCAGCTCATCGAAGGGCCCAATTGCAAAGATCTCCTCCAGGGTCAGGTCAATGGCGTGTGGAGTGCAGATGGTCCAGGTGATGTGCGGGTACCTGGAAACCAGTGGCATGGCAGATCAGCGCAACGTAGCATACATGGATGAGTTGGCAGCAGTGCGGTGTGCGAGCACAGGATATGACAACAGCCCTGCTGGTGTGTGGGTTGATATAGATGCAAGCAGGCAGATAGCAGCAGGCAGCATGCAGGCAGCAAGCAGCAGGCAACAAGCAGAAGACAACAAGTGGCAGGCAACCAGCTGCATGCAGCATGCTTGCAGTAGCATGTAAAGATAAAAACAACAAGTACTAACAGAAAGCAACACAAATGTAACACAACAACATAGCTGACATTGGCCTGCACAACAGCTGCAGAGCTGCAGGAATCGCTGAACACATGCACAAACGCATGCGCCTCTCACTACAACATCCCCCTACACAGACACATGCATAGCACTCACTTCTCCATGATGATGCGGCCAGCAGCAGCGCAGTTTGCTGCTCCATCAGTCACCACCTGCACCACGTGCTCAGGGCCAATGCCCTCAATGCACTCAATCAGGGCACCACCAATGTACAGCCCTGACTTGACCTCGCCCTCTGTGTTGACGGCGGTGATGAATTTGGCGCCAACGGGGTTGACAGCCAGCACGTTCAGCAGGGGGTGCTTGGCGACATCAGTCCAGCCATCGCTGCACAGGGACACCATGGTGTCCTTGCTGCGCATGTCAAACAGCAGCAGCTCAGACTCCGTGCTGGACTTGAGGTTGTCCAGCAGAGTGCTGCGCATGGCGTTGTAAGTTGGTGGGACATAGCCAGGTCCAGCTGCTGAAACTGCGCTGATCAGCTCCCTCCACCATGAACTCCTGGCCTTGTTGAAGGGGATGCCCTCACAGGCAAAGAACTTCATGATGGCCTTGTCAGCAGCGCTGCTCCTAGCACGCTTGAATGCACGAACAATGGCGCGCTGCTCCGTCTTGTCGTTGCTGCCCTGGTTGCTGGCAGCAGCAGCAACACTGCTGCCAGAAGCACTGGCTGCTGCAGTTTCCTGCAAGGGAAGACCAACAAGGATATTGGTAACTGCTGATATCGCTGCTGCTTTTGCTGCTGTATAATCTGAAGGCAGAGGCTGGCACTCACTGCTCTGTGCCCTGCTCACTGCTGCTCAACAACAACTCACCTTGTCAACTTTGCGGTTCTTGATGGCCTCAACCTCCTCCTCCCGCTTCCGTTTTGCGTTCTTAGAGGCATCAGTGGAAGCCTTGGCAGCTGACAGGCGAGTCCTGACATCCTCTGGGCACTTGCTGCAGGCCTTCACACCCGAGCCGGTGCCGAGCAAATGCGAAACGATCCTGCTGGCCCCACCGCTGAAGGAGTGATCACAGTGTTTGCATACAACTTTGCTGTAGTTGTTTCTTTCCTCTAGCTTGTCAACATTCTGCCAGGCTATGGTAGCCTGATCAGTGGTCTTCTTGCCCATATCGGTGACTGATAGGAGAACAACAAGTATTCAAATACCAACAAAGATATACAGTAAATGTTTTGAAGAGCCCTGAGTACCTGAACGGGCCGCTAGGCCGAGTAACGAGGGGTTCTGCATTCAAACGCCTGAGCCCCACTAGAGCTGCCGTTTAGATACAGCGTTTCACACTGAAGGCGTTTAAAACGCACGTTTTAAACGTTTCGTTTCGTTTCATAAACAGCCGGACCCCACGTTTCGTGCAACTATGCATTACGTGCCAATTGTGCACCAATACACCAAACACCACCGTTTTAGCAAGTGACATTGACTGTGGATCACATGTCACAGCATCCACAAATGAGTGTTGGGCGTGTGCCCATGAGCAAACCATTTCTGCATGTAGCAATTGCTGCGTGTTAACGCAGAACAAATGCCATGTAGCAAGCGCTGTGTACAAACGCAGAACAAATGCTCAGTGCGCGTGGAAACGCTCGGACTGGTGCATATCACAATGTAACATTGTGTGCGGGTGGAGGCTCCAAGCTACATATACTTGCCTCTAGTTTAGGGCTATTATAGCCCTAATATAATATTGCCAACACTCAGTGCAGCCCTCACTATCTAGCAAAATAAAGATCTCAAATTGTGGCAGATGCAACATAGTCGACTGCGTAGGTCAAGCTTGTGAGCAGATCCATCCCACGGCATGTCGGCAAGACGCCGAACATGCTGCATGGATGCAACTTCACACATAGTTTTGCGAACGTACTAAATTTGACAAAGTAATGTCATATATACTTACAAAGTCAACGTGCCCTGGCATATTAGATGGTTGCTTGTATGCAACATTGCAACGAGTAAACCCTAGGTTCAAGTAAAAACTGTGAATGAACTGTAGGACTCCAACTGTCGTCACCCCCTACCCCCATGTGGGCCACATCAATGTGCAGATGGTGGCAGCCGGGGTTTGATGTCAACTCATGGTGGTGGCAAGCAATAGTTGTTTGCTCAAGGCTATACGGACTCAAGCTGAACTGTAATGGCACACCGTCCATGGTAGCTACAACTAAATCTGGGGTGGCTTCATTGCTTGAGCCATGACGGCGCGCTCTTGCAGCAGATATGCGCAGCCATTGCACACCCACGCGGCCACCACACTCTTGTGGGAAAATGTATGGCGTGTACAAGCTGTCCACGTGCCTGCAGCACAAAAACCCAACCACATGTACCTCATGGTGAGTCAACGCGCCAACTGACATTTGAAATTGTTAAGTTCTATTAATTGGCAGCGCAACCATAACTGAGGTCACATGTAGCGGGTGAAGTTACTCATGCGGGTGAAGATACTCATTGTAGTGGTGCACTAACTTTCAAAAGATGGCGACAAACGGAGTTGAAGAATGTGGTGGTGCAACATTTTTGTGTAGCTCCTTCTGACCACAACAGCAAGGCAATATTGCATGATTTAACAATTGAGTTCACATGCATTGTTCCTTCTGGTACTTACATTGAGTGTTGCCGGAGCTGTGCGGACGCCATCCGATCCGGATAGCACTCGTGCGGCCCCATTCCATACCAGGCAGCCTGCCTCAATTCACTTGGCACCCTGCATCGTAGACCCACCCTTGGCAGGGATGGCATCAAGCTGGCTGGCAGCAAGGCGGGTAGCGCATGAGTGGTGTCAAACTCCCACTTCATATCTATGCTGCCATATGCGTGCACCGTGAACCTAGCTGCCACGGTGATGGCACCTTCGCTCTTGTTGAGAGTGCTGGTTGGTGTGCAAGGACGGCTGCTAGAAGTGGTTAGCGACGGTCCTTCTGAGCTTGAAAACCAATGCGCCCCACCCACTTCACCAACACCCACACCCTCCGTCACCTGACAGATGCCTACTGTGCTTTGCGGTTGCAGCACAAAGCGGCTGGTAACATCAACCGCAGTTGCAGTCCGTTTCTCCACAGATATGGATACCTGCAAACAAATCGCAAGCGCAGAGAAAGTCGGACAGCAGATAATCAGACGTTGAGGATTGTGGTCAATAACATGCACAGGTGCCGCAACAGCTAGAGCAACAAATGAGCTAGTGCATATCTAGCATATCAGATGCGTGATATCAGCTTGCTTGATAGGGTCTAGGGTGCCACAATATCAAAGCATAGACGGTTGACAACGCTGGCACTGCTGCTAATCACAACAGCCTGCAAGTCTCCAAGACGGTGCATTCTGAAAGTGACGGCACTGCGAGTAGGACACATACCTCGCCCGTCACGCCTAACCGGTCTAGGCCCGCTGTAGCCCAGCGTGCTGCGTAGCTGCTGCCTCCAGAGCCACCACGGTCGTTGTCCGTGGGGGCTCGCATAAAGCAAGGCTGCAGATCTTGAAGCAAGTTGCAGTCAGCAAAGCTGAACACCTCCAAACTGCCATTGCTAGCTGAGAAAACGGCGCGCAGGTTTCTAAGACCTGTGATGGTGATGTCTCCGCCGGTGCTTTGCTCTATTTGCAGACCGTCTGCAAACTCTCTGCATGGTGCATGATTCTGGGCTGCACTGAAACCGCCAGCAGCATGCTGCCAATCATCAAGATTAGCCAGACCTAGTTGCTTTGATGCCACAATATGCCCTGCAGTGGCCCAATTGTTGTTGGACGCAATCTGTGCACGCACTTCCACAAGCACATCTGTGCCTAGGTTGATAGGACGAGCACTGAAGGTGTGTGCAGCAGCATCATTTGCTGTTGCGGCTACAAGTGAAACTATGTCAGCAAAGCTGATGGGCAGTGGCAAGGTTGCCGCATGGCCAGGCTGCACCTCATCACTCAGGAATAGCTGGTGCCAACACTCTGCATCACTGATAGTCGCTGCTGATGCTGGCAAGCCTAAAGGTACTGGCATGCCCGCCAGCATGAGCCGCCATGAGAACGCAAGGTGGCTGGTGCTGACAAAAGCGTACTTGTTTCTGATGCTAATGGTCGGGTGCTGCTGATATGCGCCCTTCGAGGGGCTGTTCTCCGGAGCCCAAGCAAAGCCCACTGGCGCCATGCATGCAGCTGCCTCATGGTATGCTGGGTGCACGCTCCTATCAGGAAACACCAGCCCATTGCAGCAGAACTGGGCGTCATTTGGTGTGTCACCAAAGTCACCACCCACAGCCCAGTACTCGACCTACAGCAAGCATGTGAAAAATGCCACTTATTTGTCGTCAACTGGACAAGGCCGCGGCAGCCAAGCTAGCAAACTGCTCTCAGCTTAAGACGCTATGCGGGGAAGGGTCTCAGCAGCTCAAACACAAGTAAGAATGCAAGCCCAAGCTCAGTCGTTTGAGTACGGTATGCAGCATTGTTCAGCCGTCAACTATGGTGTGCACTAATAACACGCCGCCTAGATGCACACAACGTCCAAGGCGGGATGCACCAAACCCACAGTGATGGTGCACTGACGGCGTGCGTTCAAACACAACACACACTTGACTTGACAACATGCAACACTCCGCCTCCGCTGCAACACACCACAAGTCTCCCCCACCTGCTTGCCATCTGGTAGTGTATCTTGCTTCAGCAAAGCCTGGTCCGCCCAGTCCCAGATGAAGCCGCCGATGATGCGGCCACCTGAGGAGCCCTCAAAGCAGGCCCAGTATTCATCGAGGTTGCCGGTGCTGTTGCCCATGGAGTGTGCATATTCGCACAACATCACAGGGCGGGGGTCACCTGTGGCTGCTGCCTCTGCTGCCAGTGCTTGCAACTGTTGTACACGCGCATACATTGGGCAGATGACGTCCGTCGCAGATGTGCGGGAGCCGCCACCCTGCAGCAATGGCAACAAACCTCGTGAATGAGAGTTGATGGTAGCTCAACAGCGATTTGACAGCAGCAACCGTTACGATGTGCCCTTGGTAAAACATGTTGTGGAAAAGAGCTACAGTAACACATAATAATTCTGCTCCATGCCTGAACTGCTTCCCTGCATCATTGCAACAGCTTGATGTTGCCAGAATGCCAAACAGTTATCACAATCAACGTCAGAGCTGCCAGAAGGTCAGCAGCGTCCTCATGTGCCTACCCGTGGATGGCAACTCAGCAGTGCGCCTCACCTCATAGTGTACGGGCCTGCTGGGGTCGGCGCGCCGCAACCAAGCCGCCATGGAATCATGCGCTGCACCATAACCGGCCTCATTGCCCAAGCTCCACATGATGATGCACGGCTGGTTCTTGTCCCGCGCATGCATGCGTGTGGCGCGTGACATCATAGCCGCCAGCCAGGCCTCATGGTGGGCTGGGTGGTGCGCATCATGCTGGAAGCCAGGGTCAAAGCCGTGCGTCTCAATGTTGGCCTCATCAATCACGTACATCCCGTAGTGATTGCACAGCTCATACCTGTAGCGCATGGCAACACACAGCAAGCTGCGTGAACGGCTGTGTCTGCACAATAGACTCTGTCTGGTCAGCTCTTCTCCCCAACAGAAAGTCAAGTGGTTGGTTGGGGCTCAGCAAGCGAGCATGTAGCTGTGGTACGCTGCAACCAGGCACTACATTGCACAAGTGTACATCATTTGCAATAGGAACTATATGTTGTATGCATATATTGTGTTGCTTGTCGGTCCTCAAGTGGCGGCTCGAGAAGGGCTCACCAGCGGCTGTCGTTTGGGTAGTGGCTGCAGCGCACTGCATTGATGTTGGCTGCCTTCATGAGCTTGATGTCCATGGTCATGTGCTCCTGGTCACACACCTTGCCTAGTGCGGGCACACCACGTGGGCAGCGCAGCAGCACGTTGTTGAGACGGAGCATAGCGCTGCAGGCCTACAAATGGCATGCTGTATCTGGCGTCGCTGCAGCACTGGCCGCTCATGGCAGCTAGGGCTAGATATCACTAGTCATCTTCTTGTTTCAGACACAATCAGCAACGTTCGTGCGCAGGGCACCATGTTATTTGCGCACTTGACAGACGATTGCCCATACATTTGCAGTTGCGGGCTACAATGCAACTGCCGCGCCATCTGCACTCACCCCAACGCTCATGCCACTCATGCCTGTTGACACCCCGCAGCAGTAGCGGCCGGTTGTTGTGCAGCAGGTGGCCGCCACTAACGCCCGTAGTGCGGAAGCCCAACTAAAGAGCACACATGCAGAAGTAGCAGCAGCGGCAGCAGATACGTTGACTTCAGTGCCATGCAAGCTCCTGTTGGCACAAAAGCCTGTGCCTTCATCCTGAGGCTGGCCAGCCGTCACAGGGTGGCAAGCAATGAGCAGGACTGCAGCGTCAGTCCCTGACTATGCCGCTCACTAGTGCATTGTGTTGGTGCGCTGGTCAGGCCTGCACGGGCAGCCAAGCACTTTGATCTGCTGTCAACACGGGACTTGCATAAATGTCTCCTAGCACAGTCACGTACTTGAATCTGCTTCCAATACGGGACCTGCACAAAGCTGTCAACATAACAAAGTTGGTCCCCCTCACCTGGCAGCCTTCCACCTCCAGCAGTTGACCACCAGCAGCCAGTTTGATCAGCAGCAGGTACAGGCTGGGCTGCTCAGCCGACCACAGCTGCAGCTCATGGCTGCTGCCAGCTGCTGCCAGGGCAGCAGTGACGTCCACATCCAAGCATGCCACACACCCTGCAGGCTGCTCTGCTGCGGCGCCTGCTGTGCTGCATGAAGCATCTCTGGCGTACCACCTCTGCATGAGTGTGCAGCCAGTGGCGGGTGCAGCAAAGATGGTGTTTCAGCTGCAAGCATTGCAGCTGCATTCAGCTGATTTGCACTCTGTGGTAATTTTCAGGATACATCACTAGGCTTCTGCACCAACTGACACGGCCGCACTGTGCTTGCAGGTGTCACGTTGGCAATCAGCTGCCCAGTTGGCAGAGATGCAACATCAACGCCCACACCAAGCGGCAGAGCACCACCAATCACCAGGCGTGCAATGCAACTGCTGCCTTCCCTCACCTCATCAAGCTTGGTGGGCAGGTCCTGCAGCAGCGGCGTGCCATCAGCCAGCAGCAGGTCCACCGTCACGCCCAGCTGGCCTGGCTGCAGCAGCCGCCTGTCAGCTACCTCCAGCTGCACAGCCACATGCAGTGATGCTGCCACCAGCTGACCTCCAGGCCCTGCCTCAAAGCTGAGGGGCGTGCTCGCTGAGAAGTCAGTGATGCAGGCAGAGCCTGGCTTGGACAGCAACGTGATGTGCCGGTGGAGGCCACTGCAGGAAGTGCAGCAAGAGCAGCAGCAGCAGCAGCAGCAGCAGCAGCAGCAGCAGCAACAAAAGCATCAGGAGGATTTTGACAGAGTGTGTGCGGAACGCAGCGTGCAATGCTGTGCTTCCTGAAATGTGTGATGTCAGTGAACAAGAGCATCGCCACGGCATGTATAAGATTATTGCGCGTCATCACCAAAACACATGTCCTCATACTCAACATAGCATAGGCGTGTGAGGGCATCATCACACCAGCCAGCAACTGAAACAGCCAGCAACCCAACCAGCCCCAAACCCTACCTGAGCCGCCACATGTCCTGGTCTTCAAGGTAAGTGGCATCACTCCAGCGCATCACCTGCATAGTTTTGAACGAAACATTGTGTCAAGGCAAGCGAATAAAAGGGCACAACGACCGTGATTTGCCGACAAGCCACACATGCCAGGAAGCACCAACTACTGCAAGACCCTAAGCACAGCTGCATAATGTTCAAGCGAAGAGGTGGCACAAGCATGATCACAACTAGCCAATCAGGCACAGCGCACACTGCGTACTCCTCAGTCTCTGTTCCCTGTTGCTGCTGCCACTGTCGATGCTACCACCCAACTCCGACGTTTCCAAACTCATGCCGCCGCCACCAGCCGACACTGCTGCTGCGGTGCTGCTGCTGCTGCTGCTGCTATGGTTGCTGCCTGTAACACGGCAGCGCACCTGCACTGCCAGCAGGTTGCCGGTTGGCCGCAGCAGCTGCGTCACCTCCCAGTCGCTGGGCAGCCTGCTGTCCTTGCAGGCGCCAACAAACGCACCATTCAGCCACACCAAGGCAGCACTGTCGGCACCACCAATGCTAAGAAAAAACCTGCAGCAGCAGTGGCAGCAGCAGGAGCAGCAGCAGAAGAAGCAGCAACTAAGGAGGCTGACTCAATGCTCGACTTATGTTACCTGGGCAGTAGCAGTCTGGCAGCAGTATGATAGCTTGCTGTAGCTGCGGCATGTGGGAAAACCCTGTCATGGTGCCGTGCCATCATCGCAGGCGCTGAATCGTGCAGTGCGGCCAGCCCACTGCCGTGCAAGTAGCTGCCTGCTCCACCTGCTGCTGACAAGCTGCTGCACCTGCATGTGCTGCATTGCAGGCTGCATTTATGCTGTCTGATGTTGTGCACAGCACGGCCCCGCACTGCACTGCACTGGCAGCCCACCTGTGGCTGCTGCTGTGCCCGTCCACGTCGAAGGTGTGCCTGTAGCAGCCCGTGGGGTTGGCTTCTGGCACAAAGGGAGGGTCCACTGGTATGGGGTACACGTAGTTGGTGTAGATGGGGGTGCCGTGGCCGTGGCACTCCCAGTTGCTGGGCACAGGGATCTGCAGCGGCAGGTTGCAGCGGCAGGCAGAGGCAGCTGCTGGGATGAGAGGTGATGCAAACTAGGATGCCACACCTTGAGCAAGCTTAAGGATCAAACCCTACTGCAGAAATGCAGCACACCTGTTAGCGAATGCGATGAGCAAGGCGCCCTGCTGCGCCACTGTTGCTGCTGCAGCTTGAATGCCAGCTGACGAGTGCTGACGGCATTTGTGCTTCAGCTGTACACTTTCGTGCATGATGCATTGCGTGCATCTGCCGCTGCTGCTGGTGTCACGCCCTCGACTGCTGCACCTGGGCACCTAGCAGAGCACTGCTGCTGCTGCTGCTGCTGCTCACCGTTGTGAAGCCGTCCTCTTCATAATCCCTCTCAAAGAAGCTTGCAGGAACAGCCTCCGGGCTGTCAAAGAGCTTGAAGCGCCAGTCGCACCCGCTCAGCAGCTGCTCCCTGCTGCCTGCTGGAGCATAGCCCTGGCTGGGCAACCCGAGTTGCCTGGCTGCTGCATCAGGCGACACGTAGGACTTCAAGGGCGTATGGCTCTGGCGTCTGTTGATGGCAAGGGCTCTGGGATCCTGCCAAAACTTGGCCATAGCTGTCCTCAGCTTGCTGCTACTGCTCTGCCGATGCTGCCGGTGCTAGCAGGGATCGCGGCATCCAAGGCAGAACTACTATTACATTGTGCGGAAAACTGAAGTAGCCACTAGGGCGTGCGATGCGCAGTGTATGAGAGGCGCGATGCTGTAGATCAGCTCGGAAGACGCAAGCTTGCAGCGATCTGTGGTAATAATTTCGACAACTTTCGGGTCCAGACGTGAAAACATATGCATTGGGTGTGCTGCGAAGGGCACTGTTACTCGCAGTGGGTCCAGGGTTGGACAGCAGTTCCAGTGCAGGCAGCGCAAGGCTGGTGCCGAAAGTGCTGCACAGCTAGCCACAGGCGAATGCTGCATCAGATCATCTGGCTGGAAAATAATTAAACCAAGCTGAAGAGCGCAGCAGAACACCTGACAGTTACCAAGCCAGTCCAAGCGCTGAAGACTGCTGCAACTTGACAGTGACAGCAGACAGACAAACACAGGCGCATTCCATGGGACATGGTAAGAGGCGCCAGCAAAAACTTGTTTACAATGCTGGACTTCAACCGGACTTCAAAATACAGCATCTAATCTGCGCCAAGCAGCACCAACTTGGCCACTGGTGGCACCTGCACTGCCAGCTGGCACTCCAGAGCCAAGGCTGGGCGATACATTGCCAACCGGTGAACTCATGACCGCTGACGATCAGAAGACAACAGATTTTGCACCCCTACGAATACGCAGCACACGCCTCAACTGACATTGTAAGACACAGCAACCTGAATGAACAGCACAGCTGCAGCTGGGAAACTTCAGCCCAGTGAAGTGGCGACCAAGGCGGCGTGCTGAGTCACAACAGCAAAACAACGCACAGGCAAACCTACGGCACCTGATACGAAACATACTGAGCTGCTACACCAATTGTGTGGTTGCAACCACATGCACATGACCAACAGGCACAATAGCGATCACAGGGGTAGCCTACCCTGTCGTGTCACTAGGTGCTTTTCAGCTAGGGTGCTGCTACTTCTTTTACATGCAACTTGCAACTCAGCACCGCTGCGACAAGCCCATGAGCTCACACCAGACGTTTTGCACATCATCACAACTCAATGCACCTCAATCAACCAACATGCAGTGATTCACCCCCAGGCGTACACACACATAAGACAGCTCAAAGGCCATAACATACGCGGCTTACATAAATATCACCCTACACACGGGGCACAGCAGGGTACACACGGGGCACAGCAGGGTAGCCTACACACGGGGCACAGCAGGGTAGCCTGCAGACGGCTGCGTGTAGCCGCCAGCAGGTGGCACGCCATACGGGGCTCCCTGCTGGCCATGGCCCATGCCAGGGTGTGGCTGGTGTGCTGCGCCTGTGGAGCCGAATGCGTAGTGGCCGTCTGGCTGCTCCACCACGCCCATGGGCGCCTTGTTGCTGGGCAGCAGCGTGTACACCTCGTGCACCTCCAGGCGCGTGCAGGCCTGCGCGTCACGGTCCATGGCAAAGCTGCAGACGGCAGCAAGGGGGGGTAAGGGCAGGGCAGGAGGCACTGTCAGCTGGAAGCTATTGAGCTGCAGCCGTCAACGCAGACACTGGCAGAGGAGCAGAGACATGGCAAAGTGAATAGCACTGCTGTTGTGGCTCCTGCTGACGGGCGCAGTTGCTGTCATTGACATGAGCAACAGATGCTGAAGCAAGTCTGCAATAACACAAGCGCTACTGTACATCACGGCTGTACGAGTGGCTGGTCAACAGCCAGTGCAGTCTGCGTGGCGGCTGCGGCTCACCAGATGTACACAGCGTCCACGATGTTCAGCAGGACTGCAGGGACAACGCGACACACAGCGACAGAGAGTCAGCCGTGTTCAGCACCAACAGGCGAGGACCAGTTACCCTGGCCGCGGCAATATATGCGGTGAGTGGGCAAGGCACAGCATGATCATACACCTGCCTGCACAATGCATCCACTGCAAGACATGACTGCCTGCAGTGAGTCTAGAAACAACTGCACGGCGGACATCTTTGCGAGCACTGCTTGAAGCAGAAGCTACAAGGGCGCCACGTGTTGCCGCCACTCACTTGAGTTCATGAAGGACACGGTGAGCACTCCGAAGAAGAAGGCCAGCGCGCCCATGGCGATGCCGCTGGACATGGACGCGTTGTCAGCGCTCCAGTAGCCGTAGCTCACACCAAACACGGCCAGGCCCCACACCACCGACAGCAGCAGCGCGGTCACCTGCGAGCGCAAAAGCAGCAGTAATGGAAGCAGCAGGCAGGCAGCAAGCAAGGACTGCAATCTCAACACCAGGCGGATGCAGCATAGCAGATGTCGTCATTAGCACGCCAAGCGTGATTGAACTGTTCACCCACCAGTTTAAACCACACCAGTGTATGCAGTGTTGCGCCATACCATTGAAGCCATTTTTATACACGGCACACACCCATTCAACACACATGAGCCCTGCATGCACGCTGCTGTCCGTCGGCATGGCGCTGCGAACCACAACAGCAGCAGCAGCAGCACCATAGCCATTCGCAGCGACAATCAGAATGCAGACCCACGAGAACTCATGCTGTGCGACTTCCCCATTCACCTGCAAGTTGCTTACAGCTGCATCACCCCAGGCATCCCTGCCTGCTCACCTGCAGGATCATGCCCGGGAACCACCACACGCCCACGGAGTCCAGCAGGTTGCGTGCCAGCAGTTCGGCGGTGCTCCTGCAGCTGGGCATGAGCGCGTCACCGGTGATGGCCAGCTTGACCACGGCAAACTTGGTCACGGCCTCAAGCAGCTGCAGCAGAGCATGGGAACACAGAGGAAATAATGCAACAAAATAGCGGACAGTCAGCAGTAGTCACTGCAACAATGCATGCATGGCGACATCACATATCAAGCCACGGCTGCTGCTGCTGCTGCGATTGCTGCAAATTGGCTGCTGCTATACTAGCAATGTAACGCTACAAGCCCTTGCACCGCTATGTGCATGCCTACAAACGTCTGCTGCTGACGACCCTTGCTCACCGTCAGCAGGAACTCAAAGCAGCTGACCAGCAGTTGCACGAAGAAGTTGTCACGGTTTTCAGCACGCGCGTTCTCTGCCATGCTCTTCAACATCTAGGACAACAGGGGCAGCAAGCAGCAGCACCACAACGAGTCAGAGACACCAGGGTGGGGGCTGCATAAACAGCGATACTCGTCACATACGCTTTCCGCATGGTGACAGGCTAGCAGATGATGTGCGCAGTCCATAAGCTGGCATACATGTTATTGCAGACTACAGCACACCCTTCCACACCCCTGCCCACCTGCAGCAGGTTGAGCAGCCACGCGGCCAGGCACAGGCTGCCAAAGTTGGGCCCCAGCGCATGGCGCAGCGAGCGCATCAGCGCGCCGCGCGGCTTCTGAGCAGCTGGCGCAAAGTACCTGCAGCAGTTCCACAGAATGCAGACGACACGGCAGGTGATGCAGTCAGCGGAAACAAGACATCAACGTGTCTGGGATATGCTGTACAACACATCAATGCTGCTGCTGGTTGTTATGTTTCAGGAGAACTGTCGATTGCTTGAACCATAAATTTTCAGACGTGCCGCGTGAACAGCTGTACATATTCGCCTTGTGGCATGGACGGACGAGCACATGCCAAGCGCCTGATTAAATGCTGTGTGCGTCATTGTTTCACAAAACATCGGATGCACACGTACGCGCATTTGCAATTCCAGTGCAGCCAGCAGCTCACCACTGCGCGGTGACGCCGCTGATGACGAAGACCTTCACGGTGAACACCAGCAGGCTGCTCCAGCCCACCACCATGCTGCCCCACGCCATGTACGCGATGGCCCAGCCCTCAGGCATCCACGCGCAGCACGCCACAGCCTGGCCCTGGTCGTCAATGCACTGCTTGGCAACGGTGTCAACAGACGCAGCAGCAGGGTTGGGGATGACGCCGCCGTTGGTGTAGGCCAGTAGCACGCCTGCAAGCATGGGCACCACCAAGAGCAGCCCTGCGCACCAACAGAAGCACGGCCAGCCAGCCGTTGTCATACCTGATGCTGTGCATTGCTCGAAAGTAGGTGGATGTGGGTCAGCAAAACTCACCATTCCATCGAACTCATTCATGAAGTGAGATTATTGGAATGCAAGAGGACCGATGGCAGCCCACTGCTACTGCAGACCTGCCCCGCCACCACCCTGCAGGCTCACCTCCAGCCTGCAGCAGCAGCGAGCCCCCCACGATGCTGGGGTTGTCCACCAGCGCGTGTGACGCCACCGACAGCAGCCGACCCACCAGCGCCAGCTGCTGCCTGTACAGGTAGAACACAAAGCCCAGCAGGCCCGCCACCAGGAACATCGGCACAGACGCGCCACCACCGCCAGCAGCCAGGACCGCCACACCGGCAGCAGCAGGCAACAGCACCTGCAGAGCAGAGGGCCGGGGGATGGCGGCATAGCAAGCACGCATATTATCTTCAGACCTCAAGCTAGCAGCAAAATTTGTGAGCCACTGTTGTCCGCACTAGCTTGTGACGTGCTGCTGCAACCCACACTGCACTGCCTTGCTGACATGAACTGTGCAGAGGCCATCTACAACTTCCGTGTCAATCCAAACCTCAGCAGGCTGATAAGTCATATGAAGCTGCTGGATACGTTGCTGCACCAGTGCAGCCTGCCGCCATGTCTCTTTCGGCGCCTCACCTGCAGCCCAACTGCTGCCCCCACCATGGCGTGAGGCTTGCTCTTGATGAGGTACAGCGCCAGCAGCCCAAGCAGCAGGCCACCTGCAGACAAACAAAAGGCAAAGCAAGGACGCGGTAGCAGCAGCAGCAGATACAGTTTCAGCGCCAACACAGATATGCTGCTTCACGCATGCTGTACTGTGGGCAAGCATGCCATGCAATGCACCCACAAAGGGCGACCAATGCAGGCCCACTCAAATTCAAGTTTCACGCAGGGCGAGCATCGAGCCATGCCAGGAAGTTTGGCATGAAAGCGCTGAAGCATGTAGTGCAGCAGCGCAAGTGCTGGCTAAGACGGCACATCACAAGCATGGGGCGCCTGACGACACTGTGCAATGCACACACCTGCCGCTGACAGGCATGCAGAAAACACAGGCAGCCGCTGTTGCATGCGTGTCTCCTGCTCAAGAAGATGTGCTGCTACTGCACAGCTGTTGCTCTGAAACTGCTGCTGTAATATGAAATGCATGCATGCCAGCCCCACAGCATCATGCATGCACTGTGCTGGCGCTGCGCAACCGCGCGCAGCAGCGCACCTGCGATGCTGACGCCTGTGCACAGTCCTGCTGCCTCCAGGAACAGCTTGGGCTGGAAGTCCTCCTCGCTGCCCAGCAGGCGGCGCGAGGGCCCCGGCCCCACCGGGCAGTGTGACGGGTCTGCCAGGTAGTCGCTGCTGATCAGGCGGCTGAAGTCCTTGTTCCTGCAGGGCAGCACGGCAGGGGGTGGGGGCGCAACAGCACGGACCCAATTCATGTGCAAGCGCCCGTGGATGAGTATAATGGCAGAAGCCAAGGCAGGGCATGGATTGAGTGGAAAAGCGTGTACTGATGTGTGACAACTCCAACTAGCCACTGAACTGCGGCCAGGACAGTGCTGCTGCTGCTGCTGCTGCTGCCAGCCTGGCAGCATCTCAGGAGCAGCACAACTGTTTAGACCGAAACCTCCCTAGTCACCCAAAGCTCGCAAAGACGACACATTATGCATACAAGGCACATGCTATCTTCATGCACAGTGTATATGCTCAACAGCGCACTCATGCAGAGCTGGCACCCTGTCCTTTACAAGCGTATGTTCGCCCAGCCGTGACGTGGCCACACCTGTGAGTTAATGCATACATCCCACCAATCATCGAAAGCAGCACCGAGGCTATGTAGAGCCACTTCCACGCCACATCCTGCGGACGTCTGTTCCGGTTGTAAAAGACGCTGCCGAGCATGGGCTGGTCATCCAGTTCAGGGGGATCGCTACGACCCATGATTGCACGTAGCACAAGCAGACTCGTGTTGGCAAGCGTCCTATGGCAAGTGCGTTGGCAAGAAGACACCAAGCCTAACCCGAGTGCGTTTACTGCCCCTCAGAATCAATATAACGTACGTCCAGACAAGATGTACAAACAACACCTTTCTTGATGCAGCCAACCATCAAGGCACGCACGTGGTGGAACACTTGTCATAACAAGCAGCAAGGGTTTGATGCCGTTTGTTGCAGGGGTTGGCATTCGGTTGTGTAGTCACTAGAACGCTCCATACGACGTTGTTCTGGGCCTTATTTTGAAGGGCAGCTGGCATATTCCTTACGTGCGGTGCAGGTGCCCATGTCTGTTGAGGGTACCCACACTGCAGACTGTGCCTCAACAGAACAGTTGGCAACGGTCTTTGCAGACGATTGTTGTGTGCGAGATGGCGTGCGATGGCTCTTTGCATATCCTTGTCGTGGTGCATGACTACAGTTGGCTTCAAATGACCTGGCAGCAGCAATCACCATCACCATCACCATACCTGTTAGTGAAGCTGCCAGCTGCAAGTCCGAAAATATAAAACCAGTTTTCAGTGATCAGAACTGACACATTTGCACGCTCGCATAAAAGAGACGCGGCTTCTCTTTCATCACTTTCAGTGTGAACATGTGTGCTGGTATGTTTTGCCCAGAACCAGGCACGCGTTGTATTGTAGATTTACCGGGATCCAACATAAACGTTCAACACGTATGAAAGAGGGATCAGCCGCAAGTGGCTGCACAGACAGAGGTCGGCGAACGCGTCCGTCGATGAGTGTGTTTGACGAGCTGGTGGTGACATCGACCTTCGTGTCTCATCTGATGCTTTCAATCACACACTGCTCATCATATATCATCTTTAAGCGAGCAATGCGCCTTGTATCTCATGTCCATGAGGACGCCATTGTATCTCTGTACCAGAGCATGTACCGCGCCACTTGTGCCAGCCTACCCGCCTGATGGCTGTGTTCCACTCGCATCTGGGCGCTGTTTCAAGGCATTACAAAGCAGCTTCCACCGCAGTGTTGACCCTGCGCAGTTTGAGGCAGTCCCTACAATCAGCTGCTGAGAAGCTAGTGCCGGGGCACATAACACATTGTAGTCACGCAGTCTCGTGCGTGTGGGCACGTCAGTCCCCTGGATCCGGTTTTGTTGTGGTGCTGGAGTTCCCTGCTCGCACTCGTGGCTCGGGTCAACAGATCCATCGGCCTGAGGCTGCTGCGAGTTCGATCGGGGCGTAAAGGCACTATTACAGGACTGGGCTTACAGCTCTTGTACCATGAGCGGGTAGTGCTGACGTGCAGTGAGACAGCCGGCAGCAAGACAGGTGCCAGGCACAAGCAGGACAGCGTGCAGCAATCACACAGACCTGCTTCACCAGCTAAGCAGCAAATTGATCCGAATGGATCCAACTCCGCACCCGCTGGACCTGGACAGACTCTTGCATGAGGGTGAGTGATGCGCCGCAGCAGGCACAGGCAGCAGTAGCACAACTGTGGGACACTGTGTGCACCTGATACATGCTGAAAGCAAGCCCTGCGCAGATGTTGCCTACGGTATCCCTATATTGCATGTTTAAACGCATCTTTTTATGTCCTTCATGTGTGCGCATCCGTGGTGTGTGCTGTGACCTGCAGGAGATGACCAGACCTGGGAGATGGAGGACTGGAACTGGGACCCCTACAACATCCTGGCAGAGCCCAAGGGCAGCAGCAGCCCCACACGCCGCACCTGCCAGGCCATGAAGAGGCACAAGACGGACCACAGGCCAGCTCAGCAGCAGCAGGGAGTGGCTGCTGCAGCTTGTGGCAGTGCTGCTGCACCAGGCCAGCAGCTAGGCGGATGCCATGCAGGCATCACCCTGCCACAGCAGCTGCAGGGTGTGGGCCCTTGTGGCATACACCACCAGCAGCAGCAGCAGCAGCAGCAGATTGGAGTGTTCCAAAGCCTGCTAGCTGAAGATTTCAGCAACAATGCATGGTCGCAGCAGCTGCAGCAGCAGACGCTTCAGGCGCAGATGCAGCAGCAGCAGCAGCAGGCAAACCCAGGCTCAGATGATGCCCGGCATGCAGGCAGCGGCAGGCGGTGCAGCAGCTGGTGGCGCTTGCTGTGGCATCGATGCAGCAGCAGCAGCGTGCAGCCAGCCAGGCGCCGCAGGGGCTGGCAGGCACTGCCAGGCGCTGGCAAATGGCCTGCTGTTCCTGACACCAGCCAACATGGCTGGGCTGCAGCAGCAGCAGCAGCAGCAGATTGGCATGTCTATGAACTTAGGCGCAGCTGCTGCAGCAGCAGCAGTACCAGCAGCAGGCAGCTACATGGGGGCTGCTGGCGTCAGTGCAGGCAGCCTGCACCATGCCGCCAGCACTGGCCATATGGACTTTGGAGCCATGATGCAGCAGCAGCAGTCGGCCGCAATGCTGGCCAACCTGCAGCGCGCTCAGTCGCAGCCAGCACCTGCCGCGGCAGCAGCTGCTGCTGCAAGCTCGGGTGGCATGACCTGCAGCTCAGCCGCAGAAAGCGCAAGTGATGGCATGCCAGCTGCACGCCAGCAGCAGCAGGGTGCAGCGCCACAGCCACTGGCCATGCCTGCTGAGCCTGGCGCAGCAGCGGCAGCAGCAGCGATGGGCTCCCCCTCCGCGCTCACCTCAGCTGGGCAGCAGCTGCAGCAGCAGATGGCCGCGCAGGCCGGCCTGCAGGCCACACCAGCAGCTGCTGCCGTGATGACTGCAGAGAGCGATTCTGCTGCCGCAGCTGCTGCGATTGCTGCTGGCGTGCCTGTGCTGCCTGGCCCTGAGGAGGGTGGTGAGCAGAAGCTGGTGTGCCAGGTGCCCGGCTGTGGGCGCGACCTGCAGGGGCTGAAGGAGTACCACCAGCGCTACAGGATCTGCGACGTGCACATCAAGCTGCCTCAGGTGAGAGGGATTGACGGGGGTGGTTTGCTGGTGGTGCCGGTGCTGGGAAGGGTGTGCTCTGCATGCTGCCTTCTGCGCAAGGAACTGGAAGGGATGTTTCAAGGAAGGAAGAAGTCGCAGCATGTATAATAATGGTTCAAAGACAGCCATCATGTGCAATGGACAGCATCTGCATGTGGGAAACATGCGGTGCTGCTGGTGCATGGGCGATGTTACAGTGGTGCTGCAGTACTGCAGCGCAAGGATACACCTGCACGGCTAAGGGTGGGTACCCGATGAAGCACCTTCTGTTGCAGCACTTCTCTCCTACAGCTCAACTACTCATTCTTGTCTGCCTCTCTGCATGGCCCGCCTCTGCTGCTGTGCTGCCAGGTGATGAAGGAGGGCCGCCTGCAGCGCTTCTGCCAGCAGTGCGGCCGCTTCCACGACCTGTCAGCCTTTGACGGCAACAGGAAGAGCTGCAGGGAGCAGCTGCAGAAGCACAACGCACGACGTAGGCGCAGGTGTGCGGCAGGGAAGGAGGCGGAGGCAACAGCTTCTAGTAGGACCTCTGGCAGAACCTGGCTCCTGTAAGCTGTGCTGTGTGGTGCGCGCGTGTCCTTGGTGTGATGCCAGTTCAGCTGCTGCATGCCTTGGTGTACGTTCCAAAAGCCAGGCTGACATTTGTCACGCGCTGCTGCTGCTGCTGCTGCTGCTGCAGGGCTGCGCTGGAGCAGAACATGTCGCTGGCTGACACCCTATTGGCTGCTGTGGATGACAAGAGCGACGTGGGCAAGCTGCTGCAGGGGCTGCTGTCAAACCCATTCCAGCTGCAGGCACTGCGGGGTAAGTGGGTCGCTTTCATTGGAGGCGGTGCAGCAGCCGGTGCTTGACCAAGCGTTTTTGAGATGCGGTTGAACAGCAGCTGCAACTGGTATGCAAGCACCTGCAGTGGCAGCAGGCTCTTGCATGCGCCTATTGTTACGGAAAGTTGTGTATGAGTTCGACAGGCGCTGATGTGTTCCTGCCTGTTACTGCTGCGCCTGCAGTGCTGCTGGGTGTGCAGACGCACCCAGCACTGCCGCAGCCTGCCGGGCAGCCAGCAGAGCACGTGCCACAGCTGGCAGCAGCAGGAGCTGTGCCGGCTGATGCTGCCACTGCTGCCAACGCCCCCACTTACGAGATCGCACGAGACATCATGGACGGTGAGAGATGCTGCCGCGTGGCAAGGCTGGCATCGCCGGTATTCATGTGGCCTGAAACAGCGCTGCATGACATGCGCATGTTACATGCCCAATGGCGTGAGATACATGGAAGTTTGGTGAACGCATGCCTCACTGCGCAGCTGCTGCTGCCGCTGCTGTTGGATTCTCTGTGCCGCCACACTGAATAGTCACTGCTGCATAAGTACACCTATTCTCATTGTCTTGCTAATAGAGTGATTCTTAATCATGGTTGTGTGCATGTGTGCAGGCTCTGGCACATTTGCGCCCAGCTTTGAGAGCGAGCACCGCGTGATGCGCCTCTCCGCCAAGCTGTTCAACGTGACGCCGGCTGACCTGCCCCCGGACGTGCGCAGCGCGCTCACGGGCTGGCTGGGCGGCGCGCCCGCTGGCCTTGAGGGCTACATCCGGCCCGGCTGCGTGCTGCTGAACCTGCACATCACCCTGGACAGCAGGTGGGCGCGCGGGGGGGGGGGCATGCTACTGCATATGTGCAGCAGCTGCTGTTGCATACAACGGGCGCTGTCAGCATCCACGCTGTATATGCACTGTTAAGCAGCATGCAGCATTGTGGTTGCATATTGTGGCCGCAGCACTCTCATTGCATGAACAATGTCAGCGGAGCCTGCATACAGTTGCACAGCTCAGCAGCATGCTTCGTTATGCTATCACGCCACGTGCAGATGATGGCTTTTGTAACACTCACCACCCTGCCCGTATCTCCTCCCTGTGTCCTTTTGCAGGTCGTATGAGGAGGCTGCGGCCTCTGGCATGCAGCGCCTGCTGGCGCACCTGCTGTCAGAGGCGAGCCACGCCTTCTGGCGCAGCCAGGTGTACCTGCTGCAGCTGCTGGACACGGTGACGGTCGTGTCACGCGGCAGCCTGCTGTCCCTGGAGGTGATGGGGCCCCATGCGCTGGCTGCACACAAGCTGCCACATGCTGTGGCTGTGTCCCCGCTGGCTGTGGTGGCTGGGCAGGCTGCTGAGCTGGAGCTGTCAGGCTGCCACATCAGCAGCGCTGACGCCAGCGTGGTTGTGAAGGGAGGGGGCAAGCTGCTGCACCTGGGCGGCATGGGCGCGGGGCGCAGCAGCAGCGGCTGCAAGAGCCGCTGCTGCGCAAGCAGGCCCGCAGCTGCGCTGGCAGCTGGCGCAGCGGCAGTTGGCGGCTGCGGGCACCAGCAGCAGCAGGTGGTGCGCTGCAGTGTGGATGTGCCTGCTGGCGTGCGCGGGCAGGTGCTGTGGGTGGAGGTGGCTCGTGGCGCCTTCCTGTCACAGGCGCGGCCAGTGCTGGTGGTGGACGACCCGCTGCTGGCACAGGTGAGGGGCGAGGCGTGGTGCGGTTGTTAGTAGCTGCTGTAGCATTAGCGGGCAGGTGCATACTATGTGTTTTGGGATTTTGAGATGGCACTTGTGGGGAACTCGACACAGCAGGCAGGGCACGCAATGATTGGGTACACAGTTGAGGCTGGTAGCATTGCGCTGATGGATGACCCTCTGCTGGCATGTGTGGGTGCGCTGCTGCTGGGTGCCTGCAAATGCTCAGTGCACTGCCCAGCCGCCCTGCAGGCAGTGTGTGCTGCAACACCTCACGCTCACAACGCTTGCTGCTGCTGTGTTGTCTGCTGTCCCCTGCTGCAGGAGGTGTGTGCGCTGCAGGCGCTGGAGGGCAGCATGCTGTCTGCCAGCCAGGTGGACGCGCTGCTGCTGGACCTGGGCCTGGTGCTGCGACACATCAGCAGCAGCAGCACCGGCAGCAGTGCAGCCGCAGGCATGGGCCACGCCGCCATTGCAGAGAAAGCACGCCGCCTGATTGCCTTTGCATGCGACCAGGGCTGGGTGGCAGTGGCGAGCGCTGTGCTGCCGCTGGCGTCTGCTTGCGGCACGTGCGCGCATGACATCGTGGCTGCCATCCATAACTCCACAGCACAGGTGGGTTGGGCGCTGTGTACGTTTGGTTGGGTGCTGCACCAGCAGAAGTGTTGCTGCGGACCTCGCTCGGCCATCTGCAGTCAACCACTTGATGGCAGGCGTTCCAGATCATCTCCCACCCTTCTGAGAAACTGTAACACATCTGCTGAATCCTGTGGCTGTTGGATCGGCGTACTCATGCATCACTGACACACCACACTGACACTGCTTCTGCTGGCCGCCTGCATGCTGCTACGTCTGCTGCTACGCACCCCCTCCTGCAGGATGGCATGTCCCTGCTGCACCGCGCGGTCCGCTCCGGCAGCCCCCGCCTCGTGCGTGGCCTGCTGGACTGGGGCGCAGCACACGCCTACGCCTGGCGCATCGCACGCGGAGGCCCAGCCGGCATCAGCCCACTGCACCTGGCTGCCCTGCTGGATGACGACAGCAGCGTGGCGCTTATGCTGCTGGACGCGTGTGAGGGTGCCAGCGCCTTCACTGATGCCAGGGCGGCGGATGGCGTAACGCCCTTCCAGCTGGCCTTCCAGATGGGCCACTACAGCCTGGACAGGGTGCTGGCTGGGCTGGGCGCGGTGGGGCCCGGCCTCAACAGCGTGCTGGAGCAGCAGCTGCAGCCCAGCGGCTGGCAGCTGCTGACGATGGCAGCAAAGGCCAATGACGGTGGGCTTGACGCTGCTGCTGCTGCTGCTGCTGCTGCTGCTGCTTGTGCCGGGGGCTGCGCTGCTGGATGTGCTGGAAGTGCACTGGCGTGCGGCTTAGCTGCTGCGGCAACAGCAGCTGCGGCCGGAGCAGGCTCAGCTCCCCTGAAGGAGCGTGTGACGGCTTGCCTGGACGCCTGCTTGTACTGCCAGAGCACGCTTCCCCCGCTGCTGCTGTCCATAAAGGCCAAGTGTGCAGGCTGCGGGGAGCGCCAGCCGTGCGTCAAGGGAGGCGAGGACCAGGCAGGCACACCGCCCGCATCAACACCAACATGGTCAGCGGTGAGACGTGGCAGACAGTCATCCTCTGCTGCTGCCGCGGCTGTAGCAGCTGCTGCTGTGGCATCGCTGGCTGGTGACGCTGCTGGCCCTGACTGTGTGCACGCCACCGGGCGCGTGCTGTCTGTGACTGCGCTGTGCCAGGCGTGCCATGCCAACCGTGTGCTGGAGGTGGCCTAAACTGCGGCTGGGGGATTGAGATCAGGGCGAGACGCATGGCATACTTGTTGTGCAGGGCTGGGCTGTTGCTGTCTGCAACAGCAGGGTATGGTTTGGCAAAGGGAAACAGCATTGGGTCTGGGCATGGTGGTTCACGGGGCCAGCAGTACTGCCTTCAAGGCAACAACGTGTGGCATTGTGCAGTACCAGAGCTGATGTGCGGAGGGAGGCATGCAGGGCTGATGGAGGTGTGTGATGTGCTGGTTGACGTGCCCTAAGAGCATGCAGAACGGAGGGTGAGCAGTGCTGCTTGTTATGTGTCATGCATGGAGCTGTTCCACTGGCACAAGATCTGCTGTATGCATGGCATGTAAGCAGTGTGAGTTCAGGATTGCTGGAATGAGTGGGATTTTGTGGGCGCAGCGCTGTCACAGCTTTGTGTAGTGAGGCGCAGCGTATTGCTTGGTGCTGCAGACACTGGTTTGTTGCACTGGTTGTGCTGGGATGGTGTGAGGGTTGGCTTGTTGCCATGTGCAGGTGTCGGGCTCTCTGAGAGCCGTGGCATGCTGTTTGCAGCAGCATGCTTGGTGGTAATGCTTGGAAGGGCACCTGGTGGGCATGAAGCCGTGGGCAAGGGGTGGTGGGCTGGGCACACTGGTATGCTGGTAGGATGCATACTACAGGCCCTGGGCCGTGCCACAGCAGCGTAACACCTGACTGGCACGTGCCGCTTGGCATGTGCAAATCGGGAGGGGGCTGTGTGCGTATGAGCAGGGGCGCACAACTGTGGTAGCCTGCTGCTGCTGGGCTGAGCTTATTCGCATTTAGTATATACGGTGACTCCGTCAGCCGATGAGATCAACGGACAGTGCTCAGACATAAACTATGTGCGCTGTTATGCAGAACTGCGATGTGGTGTGCGTGTGTGTGCCTGTGGGCCGCAATCTAGAGAGGCCGTATGAGTATGTTGCGATGTACAGCTGTGTCTGTGCTGCAAGAGGTGTAAGCAATGCTGCACTGCAAAGAACTTCAACCATGGCTGAGACGTGCAGGGCAGAGCACCCTTACATCCGCATTATGTGTCCAAGTGCACCAGTGCACCTCATCATCATGTTGTGCACCAGTGCACCTGTGTGATGCATGGCCCTCATATTCTTGCAGTGTGGATGCCTGTATTGTTTCTGCTAGTAAATAAAGGGCCTGTTTCCTAGGCGTATTTGTCAACAGCGCCTGCTGCTGCACAGTGATGTTAAAGCAGAGAGGTGAGACATTGCCCATGCAAGTGGCCGCTGTCAGCCTGGCTAAGGTTTAGCGCGCCAGCACATGCTGGCATGGCTTAACAGCATCAATGTTACTTTGTACATGCGTGTTACATCTTGAGTTGTTTACACGGCATTCTGGCCTGCCCTGCGTGACTGGCTGCATGCTGGCTGCAGCAAGTACAGCAGGTGGAAGTCGAGTAGCCACGTACATGACAATACGCATGCTCCCACGCTAAGAGGTGCCCTGTAAGTACATATTTTACTTCTCAACGAGAATTTCACGAGGCGCCAGCTTTTTCTCAGCGATCTGTAGGTTGCCAGCTGGTGTGTCACCCCAAACCCATCCCAGTTGGTGATGTGTCTCGTCTGTTTAGCAAGCTAGCTACATTCATCGAAACACGATAGCTCGTCTTGTTTCTCGTGTGAACAGGAGTCACCGCGGTGCGGGCACCTCCGCACCGCGGTTCCGCAGCTTGCGGAGCAGCGCCGCAAGACCCCGCAAGAGGGCTCAGGAACTGCGGCCGAGTGCGGAGCTATGTTATAACAGAATTCAAGCTAGAGGCTGCGGAACCTCTATTAGATGCATTGTATTAGCATTAGTATCAGTTATTTATGTATTGTGCATAGCAGGATGGCCTCTGCGGGCAACCTAGACCTTAGCTAGTCAGATCAGTCCATCACCCAGCAACCTCCCCAGAGGCCAGATCAGAGCAACGACATTCGAAAGTCTGAGTTTGAAACTGTTGGAACATCTCAGAACTCGTCTAAGCGCCCTGGAGCCAAGTGCAACCACTGCCAGCACGAGTTTGAACCCAAGGCAGCAACAATAGACAAGTTGAAGCAGCACATTCTGAAAGAGTGCAAGGCAGTGCCTCAGGATGTAAGGCAGCACTGGTTGGGTGTGTTCTCCAGCAGCACCGCGGGAGAGCAGGCTGTGCTTACTGGTGTCAAGCGCAAGGCCCAGCACCAGCAGGACATCCGCAGGCATCTGGGCAGCAGGGACTGGGGCCTGACAGCGTCAGAGAAGGAGGGCGTGTCATTTGACCTGCTTCGGTTTGCTGTCACAGCCAACTTCGGCTTCCAGCAGTTCAAGAATGTGCACCTGCACGCAGCTCTTGCTAAGCTGCGCCCACAGTACAGCTTGCCCTCCCCCACTGCATTCACTAGGCTGCTTGATAGCGAGTACCTGGGGGTGATGGAGAAGCTCAGGGTGAAGATCAGCAACTCACAGAACCTCACGCTGTCTCTGGATGGCTGGACTGATGCTTGCAAGCGCTCCATCGTCGCATTTGTGCTTCTGTTCCCTGACAGAACCATGCGCTTGCTGGAATCACGAGAGCTTTCTCTCGACAGGCACACTGGCGAGTTCCTGGCAGGTGGGCTTGATGACAAAAACAGGACTGCCAGGCTATGCAGCTAAGTGGTTCTGGACCCCTCAGCCTCCAGTGCCTGATACATCCTTGCCTGCTGTGTTTTGCATGCGCAGGGGTCATCAAGGAGGTGGTGGACACCCACAAGCTGCGTGAGAAGTTGGCCATGCTGGTCACAGACAACGCCGCCAACATGGTGCTTGCACGTCGCTTGGTGGTGGAGAGTGACGGGTTCAAGCACATCCTTCAGATGAGGTGGGTTGGTGGTCTGCATGCTTTACACCTTTTGACATCAATGTGCGCTGCTGTTTGCGCTGTTGTACGGTGCTGTTTTGTGCTGTGCGGCGCTGTGCCTGTGTGTAGTGCTAGTGCAGCGCTGCGCAAAGCTTGGGCAGTTGGTCATGTGCAGTTGATACTTTTCACAAGTGAGTGATTTAATTTTATGTGTTGTTACTGCAGGTGCACCATGCACGGCTTCAGCTTGGTGCTCAAGTCAGTGCTGGCCTATCCTTGAGCCAAGGACCTGCTGGTGCGAGCACAGCAGGTGGTGACGTACTTTCGTGCGTCGCATGCACCCCTGGCTGCCCTGCGTGATGCAGCCAAACAGCTGGAAATCACAAAGGGTCTGCAGAGCAGCAACACCACCCGCATGATCTCCAGCTACGGTTGCACCAGCTCTGTGGAGGCACACCAACCGGCCTTCAGCCTCATGCGCCGCAGCAGCAGCGACGTGCAGATCACCAACCTCGATGTGGTGGACACCCTGGACGACGCAGCATTCTGGCCCAGCCTCAGCAACCTCAACAAGGTGCTGGCACCCATCAGCAGGGTCATCATGGTGGTGCAGGGCAATGCCACCACTCTGGCTGATGTCAGCATGTGCGCATGTGCAGCGCTTGCATGCAAAAGGCAGAGACGGTGATCATGTCAACACCAGTGGCCCATTGTACAGTCTGAACAACACACACTAGCATGTGCAATTTGCTGGCAGCACCCACTTGCAGGCTTGTGATGCTGCTTTACTGTGCAGGTGCTGGCTGTACCTGGCAGACGCATTAGGCAAGGTGCTCGCACCTCTGCCTGAGGGCTTCCAGCAGCACATTATCTGGGCATTCAGCACGCGCGCAAAGCAGCAGGACCAGGTGCTGTGCCGCCTGGCACTCTTCCTGGACCCCCGCTATCGGCAGGCAGCCCTCAGCAGCAGCAGCAACATCATGGCCAGCTTTGTTCAGGAGTCAGCTCAGCTTGGCTACCTTCAGGGGTGGGATCAGGAGAAGATCAACCAGCTGCTGTCGCAACTCAGCAACTACAGCAGATATCTCACCCCTTTCAACCTGCCAGCTTCAGGCACAGGCTTCAGCTGCCAGACGTGGTGGTCCACTGTGGGTCAGAATGCTGATGGTGCAGTGCTGGCTGAGATGGCGGGCGTGCTGCTGGATGTGGTGCCACATGCAGCTGGCCCAGAGCGCGTGTTCAGTCAGATGGGGTGGTATGAGGGCTCCACCAGCACCAGGATGACCACAGACACAACCGCCAAGAAGGTGTCCATCAAGCTGCACTACGATGCTGTCAAGCCACCACAGCGCAAGTACGTGTGGGTTGTAAGAACTGATGGCTGCTACTGGTGTCTGTGCATCTCCCTGTATTTCAAGGCAAAAAAATGAGTGTGCTACTGCAACTGCCGAATTTGAATGTGTACCAGGCTGGCTGAACACTTACTTGTATAGATCTGAGTAAGCTGAAGTGCCTTACGCTTGCTGCCACCCTGCTGCTGTCGGTGCTGTTTTGCTGTTGATGCAACCAAGCGTGTGGATGTGGAGCTGCCTGACGTGATGGAGCTGACTGGACCATCTGTCATTGCAGCGTCTGCCGCAGCTGCAGCTGGGCCAGCCACAGCAGCCGCAGCAGCAGAAGCAGCAGCGTATGCAGCAGCAACAGAGGAGGAAGAGGAGGAGGAGGACTGCACCCCTGAGCAGCTGGATCAGGCGCTGACAGATCAGTGTGCAGCAGATGAGCTAGAGCGACTGGAACAGGAGCAGCCACCAGAGGAGGCGCGGTCCAGCTGGCGTGCAGCGCTGCTGTGGTCCATGGGCGTGGATAATGGGCAGGACCTGCTCAACCCCGCTTACCAGGAGGCCATTATGGGCCCCAGGTTGCGCACTGTCGCAGCACCTGCAGCCGGTGTTAACCCCCGTACCCTGGCTGCACAGTTCCTGGCACAGCAGCAGCAGCAGCAGGCCCTGCAGCAGCAACAGCAGCAGCAGGCCCTGCAGCAGCAACAGCAGCAGCAGGGCCTGCTGCCAGTGATGAACCCCCTGACACAGACAGTGCTGCAGCAGCAGCAGTTGGCACGACTGCAGCAGCAGAACCAGCAGCAGTAGGAGTGGAGTGCAGCAGCAGAACCAGCAGCAGTAGAAGTGGTGAACAGGTGTCTGTGATGCAGAAACATGCATGTTTGATGTTTATTTCTTTGTTAGTGGCAAGTTCAGGTGATTAACGAGCTGTTTTATGTGTAATTGTGCTGCAAAATCACTCCGCAGTCACTCCGCAAGTGCCGCAGGGCTCCGCAAACCCCGCAAAACAGGCCCCGCAACCCGCAAAGGCCAAATGAGCTCCGCGGTGACTCCTGCAGCAGCTGATCCTCCCAGGAGGCAGTGGCATCAAACCACATATCGCGTAAGGAGAAACGCACTGCAACTTCATGTAACAGACCGCCAATCGCTATATAAGGGCGATGGCCAACACACTGGAGCACTCCCGGCCTTTACACACCAAATACTCACATATCGCGCCTAGAGTGCTTCCTGTCTTGCTTTGTTGTCGATATTGTACAGTTGCTGCATTGCTTGTTCCATCAGCTACTTGTAGACGGTTTGGTCGTGCGTGTATGGATTGTATGAATCTATTTTGTTCAGGTCTGAACCGTTCCGAGTTGGTGGCTGTTCCAGTGACCCCGAGCAGGGCGAGGGGATCCCTGTGGTAAGGAGGGATTGCCACCTTCTTGTTGAGGGCAGTAAGCCGTTGCTCCGCCTCAGGCTGAGAGCTGATGACGAGCGACCAATAGTGGACTGAAGGCCGCCGGCCCGGGTCCCAACTATCATGGTGGCTGCCTGATTGTTTTGGGTCTGTGTCTTGTGACCTGTGCTGCAAGCATGCGTTGCCCGTTGTGTTCTGCTGCGGGTCTGCGTGATGCATGTGTGGTTGGGCGCGGCACGAGCAGACCTCCCCGAGGTGCGCCTGGTGATGCCCCAGCAGCAGCAGTGGCACTGCTAGCAGCAGTGCTGCTGCACACTGCGCAGTGGTGACCACTGCAGCTGCTGGGGTACCTGACCTAATGCTCGTAGAGAGTCTATGAATGATGTTTTGTATGTTTATGCTAGCATATATTTTTCGTATACTACTGTGACTGCTTTTTTTGTTGCCAACTGTGACTGTTTTTTGTTGTAAGTTACAAGGGGGGCAAACAATCTACTGGCTCGCCATACACAGCGATCAAGCGAACCTGATTATAGGAGGCCTACGGCACCGCCGCCATCAAGAAGACACGCCAAGCGCCCTACTGTGACACTTGCTTGAACTTCATTGAAATTCAAGCTGCTTGAAGGCGTGCCTGGGCTGGCAGCCCTCAGGGCAGGCAGGACTCACTGATTTGTTGCTCGCACCACGCAGCCAACAAACAGGCCCGGCTGAGCTGCTGCACCCATGCATGTCTCTGTTGCTGTACACTTTGCGTGCAAGCGGGAAGGGTGTCACTGCATGCCTTGCTGCTTGGGTGCTATTACTTTTACATACACGCCTCCACCGCAGACATGCACAGTGGCATTACCACTGTGCTGCTGCTGCAGCTGCGTCCCTTTCGCTGTGGATCAATGCCTGCATTGCAGACATGCAACGTGGTGTAACCTCTGCGCCGCTACCGCTGAGCCGCCGCCGCTGCCGCTGCTGCTGCTGCTGCTGCTGCTGCTGCTGTGAACCTTTTGTTTTGAGTGGTTGCCTCGCGGAGAAGCCTGCTGCGCCCATAGCCCAGAGTGCTTGTGCTGTTACACCCCAAAGCTGAGACGTCCTTGGCAGGCGATGTTTTGGTACCCCTGAGCAGCCGCTGCTGCTGCTGCTGCCGTTCGTCCTTGTCGCTGTGGACCATTGCCTCCTCGAAGAATCCTGCTGCGCGCCCACAACCCACAGGAGTTGCACTCCCAGGAGGCATGCCAATGTTGTGTCACCGCTGTGCTGCGGCTGCTGCGGCTGCTGCTGCTGCTGCGTCCCTGTCGCTGTGGATCATTGCCTCCAGGAAGATTCTGCTGCACGGCCACAGCCCAGAGGAGGAGTCAGGCATGCAAATGTTGCGTTACCGCTGTGCTGCTGCTGCTGCTGCCTCCTTGTCGCTGTGGATCATTGCCTCCAGGAAAAACTCCCCAGCCTTGTAGGAGGAGCGCACCATGGGCCCTGATGCAACATACCTGCAGCAGCAGCAGCAGCAGCAGCATAGCGGGATCATGACAACAAAGCCGTGTAAGAGGAGCGCACCATGGGCCCTGGCGCAACATACCTGCAGCAGCAGCAGCAGCAGGGTTCACAGCAATGGCGTCTGAATACAACTGCGTGTGGTGCGACCCAGCAGGCTTCTGTGGCACTGCTTGGTGCCTGCTGAAGTACAGTGATGAACAGTCCGACTGCCACAGGCTGTGGCAGCAACTGTTGGTGCAATGTGAGAACAGGATGCAGTACATATACATGAGGCTGGTTGTAGTGGGGTTGGCGTACAGTCTTTAGCTGCTCGTGTTCATTGCATGGCCTCCACAACACCACACAGCCTTCACCAGCCTTGCATACGGTGGCAGGGGCCGGGTGTCTCTGCTTGCTTTGGCAAGAGGCCTGCTCTTGTTACATGGCCTCCCTCTGGACCCGCTGACTGATCACAGCACGAGCCTGGAACACAACCCTGAACGCGGCCTCACCTGAACCCTACTTCCTCCTCCCCGTACCACCTCCAGTACTCGAACTGCTCAGGGGGCACCATCTCCACCACTGGCAGGTGCTTGGGGGTGGGCTGCAGGTACTGGCCCAGGGTGAAGATGTCAACACCACAGTCCTGCAGCAGCAGCAGCACAGTATTTCAGGAAAGATGCATCATGATATTACGATTTTGCCAGAATGTGGGCTGCAGGTACTGGCCCAGCGTGAAGATGTCAACACAACAGTCCTGCAGCAGCAGCAGCAGCAGCAGCAGCAGAGTTGTGTAAGAGGGTGTTACAACAACATACCACTGCCAAAGTGTGGGCTGCAGGTACTGGCCCAGCGTGAAGATGTCAACACCGCAGTCCTGCAGCAGCAGCCGCAGCAGCAGCAATGCAGCAGCGCAAATGCAGCAGCCACATCAGCAACAGCATAACACCATGTTGAGCAGGGTGTGTGTACAGAGCTGCGTACAATCCAGTGGCATATATGGCTGAAACTACTAGTTGGTAACAGTTGGTATCACCCACCTTGAGTCCGAACATGGTGTCAATGACTTCGTCCTCCATTTCACCCAGCCCTAGCATGATGCTGCTCTGCCCAACACCAGTAGGGGATATCACAGCAGATTTTTACACAGCCCTGAAACACGTGTCAATTGTAACATGTAATGTAACACCAGAATAACGCTCACCTTGAGGTCGAACATGGTGTCAATGATTTCGTCCTCCGTCTCCCCCAGCCCCAGCATGATGCTGCTCTTGGTGTACATTAGTAGGGAATATCAAAGCAAATCAATACACAGCCCTAAAACACGGTGTCAATTGTAACAAGTTATGTAACAACAGAATAACACCCACCTTGAGGTCGAGCATGGTGTCAATGATTTCGTCCTCCGTTTCACCAAGGCCCAGCATGATGCTGCTCTTGGTGTACACGCCAACCTCCTTGGCAGCGCGCAGCACAGACAGCGTCTGGAGGTAGCCAGCTCGTGGATCGCGAACCTGCAGCAGCAGCAGCAGCAGCAGGGGTGTTATCTTGAGCCCACTGCCGGCCAGCATGCGCATAAAATGCACCGTCCAGCAACATGTTTGCCCCACAACTCACAACCAGCACCCAAATTATGTGTTTCACAGCGAACTCACCCGCTTCTGCAATCGCTCGACTGTCTCCACGTTGTGTGCAAACACGTCCAGCCCACTGCCAGCCAGCATGCGCACTGCGTCAAGGTCCCCACTGAAGTCAGGGGTGAGGCACTCCACTAAGATAGACGGCTTGCGGCGCTTCAGCTCTCGTACGGTTTCTGCAATCAGCAGCGATCGCAGCAGCAGCAGCATATGTGATTAATGTGGGGTTCAGAAAACGACTGAGATGGACGGCTTGCGTCGCTTCAACCCCTGCACTTGCTCTGCAGTGACAATGATATCAGCATCAGAATTAGCATCAGCATCAGCAGTAGCGGGTGCCAGCATGCGCACTGCCTCCAGGTCCCCACTCAAGTCTGGGGTGAGGCACTCCACCAAGATAGACGGCTTGCGACGTTTCAGCTCTCGTACGGTCTCTGCAGCAGCAAGCGCAGCAGCAGCAATTGCAGCAGCAGCAGCATATGTGATTGATGTGGGGTTCAGCAAACCACCAAGATTGAGGCTTGCGGCGCTCAGCTCTCGTACAGTCTCTGCAGCAGCAATTGCAGCAACAGCAGCAGCAGCAGCAGGAGCGGCGGCTCTAGGGGGTTTTAAAGAACATATGCGCACTCTGATGCACAGGAGACAGGAGCGAGTGAACCAACCGCCGACACAATCAAACAACACGTAACATATGACTGACCAAGCAATTGCAGAGAACAGAGAACCTGCGGCAGCGCACCTGCAAAGTGGTTGGCGACACAAACAAACAACACCCAACAAATAAATGATCATGCAACTGCAGAAGACAGAAGACAAAGCACCTCAGCAGTGCACCTGCGAAGTGATTGGCGCCCCCATCAGGCATGTCATCTCTGTCAACGCTTGTCAGCACGACATAGCCCACACCCCAGCTTGCGATTGCTTCTGCTGTGTTGCGGGGCTCTAGGGGGTCTGGCGGTGGCGGTGTGCGTGCAGTGTTGACGGCACAGAAGCGGCAGCCACGCGTGCACGTGTCTCCTAGCAGCATGATGGTAGCAGTCGCTGCAGTGAGCAATCCAGCAGCAGCAAAAGAAACACAGGGGGGGTCAGTTTGGTGACAGCACAGAAGCGGCAGCCACGCGTGCAGGTGTCTCCCAGCAGCATTATTGTGGCAGTTGCTGCACGTAAAACCAGCAGCAGGGGTACGCAGTCACATAAAGTGGCAACTGCTGTGGTCAACAGCAAAGTCGCAGCAGCCGTGTGTGCAGGTGTCTCCCAGCAGCAAATTAGTGGCAGTGGCTGCACGTACAGTTGATTTCAGCGACATGTTGTTTTGCTGTGAATAGCAGCAGGTGTTGACAAAGATGCTATCATTCTGCAAACATCATGCAGGAGAGCCTGAGGCCGCATGTTGGAAGCTGTAGCTGCCAAATCAGATGGTCAAAGCAGGATGCAAGAGTTTGACCAGGCAAGGATGCATGCAGTGGCAAGTGCAAGCCACCTGCAAACAGGTGCAGCCACGTTGAATACTGACGACTGCTTTTTGTATGGCTGTATGGCTACAGATACTGCAAATGCCGTGTTGTTGGTGCACAGCATGCTATCAGCTGCATGATAGCAATGTAAAGGGCATCAAGCATCAGCGCCCTGCTCTGGCTGTCTTGGCTGCCAACACAAGCACACACAGGTACAACACTGACTGGCGCATGAACAGCACATACATCAAGCCAGCTGCGCCCCCACTTCTGGGCAACTACAGTATGTGCAGGCACAAAAATAATCCTTGCAGAGCAATGACAAAGCACAAGGAGCTGCTGTTGGTGTGCACCTGCTGCTGCGGCTGCTGCTGGTGCTCACCCATGCTCCCGTTCCAGCACTCCCCAATGTTTGGACACTGCGCCTCCTCACACACAGTAGCCAGCTTCAGCGTACGCATCTGCTCAAACAGCAGACCATACTTCTCGCCCTGAGGCGCTCGCTGCCGCAGCCAAGGTGGTTTGCTGGAGTTGGGTAATGAGGCAAGGGAAGGACCTAGCATGCTTGTTGCTGTGCCTGCTGCTGCAGCAGCAGGCTGTCCTGCAGGCTGCTGCTGGCGCTGCTTGAGGTGCTGCTCCGCCAGGGGCGCTAATGTTGGGTCCTTTTCGACTGCCATACGGACCAGCTCCGCGAACGCATCGCCTGAGGGCGCTGCATCGGTGTCTGTGGATGCTGCTCTGCTGAGGTTCTGCTGCAGCCTGGGACGGAAGATCCGCGTTTGTAGAGCTATATGCTGTGTATGAAAGCCACTATAATGCATCTGTCTATGTGTGTCATGCCGGCAGCGCTGCAGCTGCGTGTGCATGGCGAATTCCTGTGTCTAACGCTCGGACCAGAACAAGTAGCTGAAGCACCTGCAGGACGCCGGACGTTTCGTAGGTTGCAATTGAATATTGACCGTTTTTCGCGTTTCAAATAGCAAATTGGGGTTTGACGAGACGCAGATGGAGATGGTGGTGGGGTTCGACAGAAGTCTGCAGCAATCAGCTATGCATACACATTGAGGCACACGGCCAGCGGTTCAAGTTTAATAAGATATCTCGGTTCTTGACATGCAACCTGGTGGGTTGTGAGTGCGGTGTGTGTTAGGGTCTGGAGTGTACCTACTGCCCCAGTGACTGGGGCCAGTCAGCTGCTGAGCAGGCCTCTTTGTGCTGAGGTATAAAGTGCCTTTGGCCTAAATCGTCATGATATTCTGTTGAAGTTAGCAGTGTTAAAATCCTCAGGTTGCAAACTTAGACCGTGCACCTCTCAAGTGTCAGTGCCGCGCGCTGCCAACCCCAGCTGAGTGGCCACACAGCTCCCTGCATCGAAAGGTCATCAAATGCGTTTGGTTGGATGCAGCACTGCTGTATAACAGCTCTGCCACTGGCAACTCTGGTTCGAAGCTCTGCACTTCTTGCACCATGGCCAGCTGGTGTGTCCTACCCGACAGCTCTGCTGAGCAGTCGTCCAACAGGGTGTTCTGGAACCATTCACCTGCATATTAATCTGCATGATCATCAAACACTGTGCCTGTGACTCTCGCTCACGTTGATGGACTGGTCTAGGCAGAAGGCAGTACCGCGGCAACAAATGGCAGCTGCATCCAACCGATCCCAGCTGATGCACTTTTTATGATTCCTCTGATAGTTTCATTAAACTAAACGGCAACCACTATGCCATCGCAAGTATTGTCTGTGTCATCCAGCGGTGTTCAGGGTGTTCGGCTTGGCCGTCCGCGACAGGACGCCGCTACTGCGCAAGAACCTCAATGAATACTTAATACAAGTAGTTGTTCGGTTCTTCTGCCAGAGTTTACAACCACTTCTTTGATCGTGCGCGGCCGTGCCGACTGTACAGCGCGCGCGTGTTGCCGCGCAGTCTGCTGCAACGAGTGTGCGCATTGATGACCCGACAATACTATAAACACGCGTAATTGTGGCAATTGTGAATGTCAAGAGGTCATGGAGGCGCCCGGAGCTGGTGCTGGCAGTACAGGCCTCGCTGCCAGCCTCTTCCCGCACCTGCGAAAGAAAAGCATCAAGGAATCACCAGAACCACGCAATCCTGGAAATCTAAGCAACTCTAGCGCACCGTCTGATAGTAGTGCTGCAAAAGGCAAGGGCGTTCTCAAGCAGCAGCTGTGGCGCAGCCCTGCTGTACAGCAGCAGCAGCATGTAGGCCTAGATAAGTCAGTGCAGGCGGTACAGCAGTTTGCAGCAGCACTGCAGGGCCTGCGCCTTGAGGATCCTGTGCCAGCAGCACAAGCGCGGCTGCTGGCGCTGTCAGCAAGCAGTGGTGGAGGAGCCCGGCAGCCAGAGCAAAGCAGACCTGCAGCAGCAGCAGCAGCGTTTGCGTCTGGCCTTGTGTACAGCCGCAGCCCTTGTCTAGAGAGCATTCGTGCAGCACCGTATGGGGCCACGGGGCCTGCCAGCACCTCAGCAGCAGCAGCAGCAGCACCTGAGGGCCGAAGGACCTGTGGCATTGCTATAACGGCAGCCGGCACGTATGTAACTGGCTCAGTAGCTGCACCACCAGCAGCGGCACCAGAAGCAGCACCAGAAGCAGCACCAGCAGATGATGAACTGCCAGTGCAGGCACCTGACACCAGCCTAAATGCTGCAGCAAAGGCTGCTGACAAAGAGATCAGCGCAAGCACCAGCAGCGGCACCAGCAGCGGCACCAGCAGCGGCACCAGCAGCGGCAACAGCAGCGGCAACAGCAGCGGCAACAGCAGCGACAACAGCAGCAGCAGCGGCACCAGCAGCGGCACCAGCAGCCCTGCATTTGCTGCAAAGTCAGTGGTAGCGGTACGTGTAGCAGCAATGAAGGCAAGCTCAAGATCAACAAGCCCAACAGCAGCAGACAGCCTCAGCTGTGATGCTGTCATGACACCTGACATGACGTGTTCACCTGTTGCCAGCTCAAGCAGCAGCAGCAGCAGCAGCAGCAGCAGCAACACAGCCGGCTTATCCAGTGGGATTTACAGCAGCCTCAGCCTCAAGATGTTCAGCTCTGCTCTATCAGGCAAGCGTAACAAGGGCGCAGCATCAGCTGTCGACGACGCAAGCGCAGCTGCAGTAATGGAGGCTAGTTCAAAAAGCAGTTTTAGCAGTCACATGCTGGTGGAGACACCACCACCAGCAGCTGCTAGCCCTGCAGCAGCAGCAGCGGCAGCAGCAGCAGAAGTAGAGCCCTTTGAGCTGTTAGGAGTACCCGAGTACACTATTGCACTCACCACAGCTGCTACTGCAGATGCTGCTGCACACAATGCTGCCAGTTCAGTGACGAAGCAGGCTGCTGCTGCAATGTCAGATGACACGCTAGCAGCAGATCTCTCTGCGCTGCCTCCACTGAAAGTTACAGCTCAGTGTAGCACATCAGCTGAAAATGATGCAGTTGAGACTGTGCAGAACAGCAGCAAACTGTGTGTCGACAACAACAACAGCAGCAGCAGCTGCAGTCAGACTGCAACAGCACAGCAGCCCACGACAAGTGTAGCTGAGCTCACAATGGCTGCTGTTGCTGCTGATCACTGTAGCCAGGACAGCAACAGCAGCGCCACAGCCAGTAGCAGCAGCAGCTGCAGCAGCAGCTGCAGCAGCAGCAAGTCAAGCACAGTCTTGATGGCTGCCACTGTTACAGACCGCAACGCAGCAGGTAGCCACATGCTTGAAGGTCAGTTGCCTGATCTGCGGCAGGCTCCGAGCCTGCACTGCATACCAGTTGCAGCCAAGAGCAGCAGCGGCAGCATCCACCACCACCAGCAGCAGCAGAAGGTGGCAACCTCAGGTGGTGGGGGTGTAGGTCACACTGCTGCTAGGAGCTCAGGCGGTGGAGTGAAGCCGCCTTCTATAATTGCCAAGCCAGCTGTGTCATCGACAGGAGCAGAGCAGCAGCAGGCAAACACTGCCGGGCCAACAGCAGTTGCTATGTATACGGCAGCTGTGGATGTGGCTGGTGCTGCAAGTGTGTGCAAAGCAGACGTGCAAGCAGCGACTAGCAGCAGCGGCAGCAGCAGTGTGCACGTGGCTTTGGGCCCCATTAGATACCCATCAGGGCAGCTGTGGGCACAAGACAACCAGCAGCAGCACCCCAGCAGTGGCAGCAGCGCAGGTGTTGTTGGTGTTACTATCCAACCAAGCACAGACGGCGCACAGCAGCAGCAGCAGCATGCAAGCAATGCTAGCCCCAGCAGGAGCAGCAGCATTGGAGGCGTCGGCCTCACAATCCGCAGCAGCAGCACAGGCGGCGCACAGCAGCAGCAGCAAGCAGGCGGCACCAAACATAGCCGCAACAGCAGCATTGGTGGATTTGGCTTGACTATCCGCAGCAGCAGCACTGGCGGAACACAGCAGCAGCAGACAAGCGACACTAAACAGCAAGCATCAAAGGCAGCTGCGCTCAAATGTGCAGCAGCAGATGAGCCTGGCAGCCCTAACAACCATCAAAACGCTGCTGCACAGCTGTTCCACAAGCTCTGTGGTGGTTCTGAAAAGTCTAAGACAGTCAGGAAGGTCATGCTGGTGCTGTTCATGGTGGTGATAGCAGGAGGCATGATAGCAGGCGCCACACTAGGCACTAGCCACTCCATCCTATCCAAGCAGCGCCAGCAGCAGCAGCAGCAGGTCGAGGAAGCGGCCAAGACAGTGCTGCTGCCGGTGCAGCCGACAGGCATTGTGGAAGCGCCTTCGTATTATGCTGCTGCAACGCTGCAGCTGCAGCCGATCGGTTTCAGAGTGGCTGTGGCTGTGTCGGTGGCAGCTGGTGCACAAGACAGCTGCAACAAGTGGTTCAACGGCCCTGAGGTGCGATTGCTGCAGCTGAGGAGCTGATAAAGATGTATGTACGCCTTGTTTTAGCAGTGCTTTGGTACTTGTGGATCAGTCAAAGTGTCATATCAGCGGTGGTAGCAGTGGTACGATCAGGCTTCCCACTGTACACCTCATGTGCTGACCCTATGTTCACTGCACTGCTATATCTGCAGGCGACTCATGCTATGTTGCAAAACTGCTATATCTGCAGGCGACTGACACTTGTTGCTGCGCTGCTGTATCTGCAGGCAACCGAGCAGTACCGTCAGCTTGTTGCGTCATCCTACGCCTCAGCACTGTCGCTGCAGGAGTGGCAAGTCAACATTGACAGCATCAGCTGCGCAGGAAGCATCGTGTTCCACAGCACGCCAACAGCCGGTCAGGATCCTGGCGCCACAATAACTGACAGCAGCAGCACGGGCACGAGGCGTATGTTGCTGCAGAATGACATCAGCTCCGCAACGTGGGATGTGACAACAGCGACAGGAGTAAGCAATGATGTGCTTGGTAGCACACCCGCAGAAACAGTAGACGTTTCTGGATGGGATCAGGATCAGTCAGCAGCACCATCAGCTGAAACAGCAGTAGAGGTTGTGACAGTGTTCACTGTGCAGGTACCGGTGCCAAGCGCTGGCAATTCACATGTTACAGAGGCCGTGCTGCAGCATTCCTCCAACATCCTCAGTGTACCTCTGAGCAGCTTCTTTGCAGCTGCCGGGGCACCAGTTCAATCTGCAATGCGCCTCACTGGCATTGACAACAGCAGCGATGCAAACAATGCATCTGCATTGCTGACAGACAGTGTTAGTACAGCTGCTACAGCTGCAGTTGCTGGCGGCTTGATCTTTGAGTCTGTTGTGATAAGTCTCACAGACGATGCATATGCAGCAGCAATGGCAGCTATGGTAGCACCTGAACCTGCACCTGCACCAACATCAGCACCAGCAGCACCAGTGCAAGAAGAAACAGCAGTACACGGCACTCAAACAGCAGCGGAAGGTGACTCAGCAACAGCAGCAGCTGAGCATCAGCTGCCTGGCATTCCTGAAGCCTCCTCATCTCAAGCAGTTGTGCTGGTTGACCAGCTGAGTGACCAACAGCAGCAGCAGCAGCAGCAGCAGAACACGGCAAGCACTAACACACACGACACAACAGCGCACACATCGGCAGATGTGCAGCAGCAGGAGCAGGAGCAGCAACAGCCTGATACCCTGGATGCCGCAGCAGCACCAACAGACATGACCGCAGACATGAGTCAGGCGCCAGAGGGCGAGGTCACAGCAGACGTTGTGGAGCGACCTGCATGGTCAAGTGCAGATGCAGATGCAGCACGCGCGATCATCGTGACAAAGATGATTGAAGCGGCTGCAGCAGCCGCGGCACAGTCAAGGGCAGATGCCATTGAGGCGATCAGGGAGCTGGCTTGAGCAGGGCAGGCTTTGTCAGCATCTTTGACCCAGTTTGACTGGCCTTGACTCAGATTTGACTCAGATTTGACCGCAATTAGCATGTGGTTTGCTGCAGCCCATCATGAGGGATACTGTGTGGCAAGCTGAGTGGCGACTGCTCCTTGATCCAAGGCGTCAGGTGCTGTGAGGTTTGCGTTTCAAGCGGAGTACGTGCGGATGATAGAAGCCTTTAAGGGCGGCAGCTGCTGCAACAAAAGATTGTGGATTACTTGTTGGGTCAAGATTGCAGGACATTACAACAACGCCTTGAAGTTGTGACACGGGGTAAGATTGCATGACGTGGGTGGTGTGGCAGGCATGCGCTTACCAGGCGCCTCTATGCAGAGACACCCTGGCAAGCATACGGCTGCAGGTTCTATTCCAAACGTATGATTGGAGTTTGAGCTGTGGTGATATTATGAGTAGTACACACGGTGTACGCATGTTGGGCTGACACTGCTATGTATCACAGGCGGTACATGAGGCAAACACCACCTGGCATCAACAGATCTGCACGCGCTGGCATGAAGGCCGGCCTGCATGACATGCAAGGCAGCCTGCCACTGAGTGTATCACTTTGTTTAGCCAATCTTTTTACTAGTGACCACCTGGGTGATCAGTCATGGCATGGTGTCAGCCTGTCGTGCCACATAGTGTGGCGTACCTAGCACCTTGCTAGTATGCTGCTGGCTGAGCATGATACCAATACTTAGTCTTTTCGCCTGGCCATTGGTGGACTTTGCAAGCCTTCAAAGGCTGCTTGCGGCAGCCAACGATGTCGCCCAGCCTGAGCTGGCAGTACTAGTGCGCGTTGCTATCAGGGCAGAGCAGGGGTGTGGGCAGGTGCTGCGGTGGTGTGATCACATGTGATGAGACGGAGTAATCGTGTGAAACTTTGGTGGGGCCCAATGCATGCTCTCTTTTTGTCTTGCCATGCCTGATCCACTAGCAGCACTGTTGTTGGCAGCAGCTCTTCGTGCGAAGACATGCACACAGCTGTCCCTTATGCCACGCTGGCATATACGCACAGTGCATGTTATGCACTAAGTATTGCCAATGCGGCATCGACAGACACGTGGCACACGATAACTACGTGCAAGGTGCTGCTCTGCACACATAGTATGGGTGCAAAGTCAATTGCTGTTGCAACAGCAAGTTCTGGTATGCGGCATTCTTGGACCCGGGGTGTTAGTGGATTACATGTGTGCAACAATGTGGGTGGTGCAGCCTGCGTATGGCACACTCAGCCTGAGCGTCCGACTCTGGAGACTCCAGCAACACCAGCCTGCAGGAGCGGCTCCTGCAGGGTGCCGTCGCATATGCACTGCATGCATGCTGGTGATACGAGAGATGGCAATAGCGTAAGGGCAGACATTGTAACTTAGGCATACCTGCCAGCTTCTGGCAGCTCAGATTTGATCTGGTGTTGCTGCATCACACTGCAGGCCAGCTGCAGGCCGCCATCAGCCTACAGCCGTATTTTTGTGAACGCTTGGACAACCTGCTGGTCATCTGCATACCGTGACTGTGATAGCTACCTAGAAGCTTGTAACAACAGCTGGCAACTTGATGTGGTGCAGTGTGTAGAGATCTGCGTGCACCTGCACCACTTGCAACAGCATTGTTCAACTGGTCATCCGATGTGTCATCACTTGTTACTTGATACTGCATCAAGTATGTCATGTGGCCGCGTCCAGAAAAGTGTTAGGCATTTAATGATGTAAACAGAAGCAACAGACCACCTCTTGAAGCATAAGGTCGCTTCCAGCCGAAGCGTTCTTCTTGGCGCGGTTTGCAGTGCAGCTGCTCAGCAAGGCTTCAGGGTTCATCATCGACACGTCAACACATTACGCAGATGTCAAGGCACAGCCGCATTGCGTTATCATCCACCAACGCTGGGGTGCCGGTTTGCGGGCAAGCCTGGTGAGTCAGCTGCTGCTCTTGATGCTACCAGCTGCCCTTTACCGTAGCACGGTCTGGTGGTTGCAACCGTGCAGCTGTCTAAACATCGTGTCGTTGTACCTGCAGGCGTGCATGATGCCGCAGCAGGCAGTGCCCTCTTTCAGAGGGCGTATGGGTGCAGTTGGTACTGCCAGCTCTTGTGCAGGACTACCGCAGCACAGGCATCAACAGCACCAGCAGCTCCAGCAGCTCCAGCATCGACCAGCAAGCAGTATGCAAGCTTCTTTGCTGCAGCAAGGCCATCAGTAGTGATGTACATGCTGAGTGCAGTGGGCAGCTGTCTGCACTCTACTGTGCGCGCTCCCTGCAGCAGTCGCAGTGGTTTGCAGCATGGTTGGCACGCAACGCCCGCCTGCTGCAGCAGCTACAGCTCAGCTTCCACAATCAGTGGCAGAATGGAGCAGTAGGAAGCGCCTTCTCAGCAAGCGTGCCTGTTGCAATAGCAGGTGCCCTCAACATCGCAGCAGTTCGTGGCAGCTTGCAGCACCTGCACACATGGGTTGACCACATGCCGAGCGCAGCGGTGCTCAACGCACTTGCAGGATTCAGCAGTTTGACCAAGCTGGAGCTAGACTTCAGTGCAGTCAGCGGATGGTACGGCACAGTCAACACAGGCAGGCGCAACGACAGGGATGAATCAGATTCAGAGTCAAACGTCATCCGTATTGATAACAGCTTCGAACCAGATGGACACGAGTTCGCACAGATGTACAGCGCACTTGCAGGACTGAAGCAGTTGCGCCAGCTGTCCCTACGCTGGAGCACCCCCATGGCTTCTTCAAACGGTGGCGTCTTCAACCCGCTGTGGCCAGTGCTGCACCACCTATCACAGCTCACAGCGCTCACCACCACATACACCACCCCGTTCCACATACAACAGCAGTACATGGTACGTGTACATGCATACCTGGACCTGGACCTGGCACAGCACCTGCCGCTGTCTTTGGCAAAGCTGGTGCTGCTGCCAACAAGCTACTTCGAGGACGACATGCTAGGCCGCGTGCTGCTGCGGCGCGAAGTACCTTACTTTGGAGACATGGCACACCTCACCTCTCTCACAGAGCTGCGAGCACCAACAGCAGCTATGGGAGCACCAGACGTCGAGCAGTGGGGCCACGACTACTGGTTCCGCGTAACAGATGATGATGAAGTGCGCGTAGTGCTTCCTGCAAGCTTGGAGATGCTGCTACTGGGGCGCGTGGAGCCGGTGCACATGCAGCATCTGCTGCAGCTGCCCAAGCTACACACCCTGGCAATTGAGAGTGCAGTAGAGCTGACATGCGAGCTGCTGCAGCAGCTGCAGGAGATTGACATCGCACATGAAGGCAGCCTGACCAACCTACAGCTACGCTATCGTGCAAGAGAGTGCCCTGCACACGGGCCTGAAGACGCCATACACAATGGGGACAATATGCACGATGTGATGAAGTGCCATGCCTCACACTGGCCGGTGCTTCCCCTGCGCCGCGTGTCAATTGACGGCCTCGTGTACCACCGTGGAGAGCAGTGGAACAGCAACAAGATGCGGCTGGATCGGTTCAATGCTGGACCGCTGTCTGCTGATGTGCTGTCACACGTGGTGAAGTTGACCGGCCTGACCTACCTGGGCCTCATGTGTGACCTGCCGCGCGACTTTGGTGCATCTCAAGGGCTTGCAGGAACTTTGGCTGGCACGTGGCTTCAACAAGAGCGAGTATGAGTCAGAGCAGCATTACGACACGGACATGGAGTTAGTTGAGGAAGAGCTGCAGCTACAGCGCCAGGAGGACTTGCAGGAGCTGCTGTATGCTGCTGCACAGCTGCCAGCGTTGAAGCATCTGGTGCTCAAGCGGCTGTGTGAGTTTATGACACCAGCAGCAGCTGAGAACCTGGGAAAAGCAGCGCAGCTGCAGCGTGTGGAGCTGTGGGAGGATAGCCCTATGTCTGCTGCTGAGATGCAGCAAGTGCTGTCGGCTGGTGTGTGCAAGGGCTGTGTGATGGTTGACATGCCTCAAGAAGAGGGGCAGCAGCTGGAGGTGCGAGGAAGGTCGGCTGGTGTCATGTGAGGATGCATTGCAGATGTATGCATGTGGACTGTCTCTTGGTGTGGGTGTCTACAGCGCCATGGCATACGTGCTTTTGGCAAATGTGCAGTGCTGTATGTACAGCAATGCAGCTGGGCGTCTATTTCGCCACAATCTTCTATGCTGCCAAGGTGATATGATGGTTTTGGCACTCCTGGCCATCTGGCCTGCCAAGGCTTCCTGCAAGCAGCGCCGTCGTGGCGTGTACAGCTGCAGTCATGATGATGCTGAACAAGGCTTGTTCTGCAGAGCTCCAATTCAATTCATCAAGTTGATGGCTGACCTTCATCAAATCCACGCATTTTGTGTGTGCACATTAACAGAGTGGTGAATGACAAGAAGCTTGTGCATCCCTGTTATTGCCTTGGTGCAGCAATACTGCCAGCCTGGCAGTACCCGAGTGGGCTCAGTTGTTGCCAGCTGTTGCCAGCTGTCATCATGCGCAAGGACAGCAGGTTGTGCAAGGGCATGGACGGCGACATGGGCGCAGTTGTAGGGCATAAACTATCAATCACTTCAGAACTGTCAGTGGTCTTGAGATCTGTTGCCGTCTGGCATGGCAAAGTCCTGCTGTGTTGGTCAAACATGCAGCGTGACGCACCTGCATCGCTGAATGGCATCCAAGCTGTATAATATTCGTCTGTTTGTGACACCAAATCGATTCATCGTGTCTCCTCGAGGTCCTGGATCGGTCATACGCAGTAGTAGTGTTTTACGGCGAGTAAACACTGCTGTGCTTGCGTCGCCCTTATTGACGAACGTAGCCAACCTCTGGCGTCATCAGCTACTGATCGATCGCATCTCCAGTCACAATGGCCCTCTGCGCATCTCGCAACATGAGCGTGGCTCGTGCCACCAGGCAGACAGCTGCCCCTGCCCGCGTGGCCGCCCGCCAGGTGGTGCGTGCCTCCAGGCGCAACGCAGTTGTGGTGAACGCAGCTGCTCCTCTGGTTGGCAGCGAGGCGCCCGCCTTCAAGGCAACCGCAGGTGAGAGAGCCCTCTGGAGACTACCAGTGCCACACAACTGAGGATCGCAGCAATTGGCGATATGTATAGCATTAGTCAATCTGGATAAATTCATAGTTGTCTTGAAACTGCTGTTCTGCCGCTTCGCACTGTGGGAGAAGTTTGCTTGATCGCTGGTTGGGATTGTTGTGTTCCAGCGTCCAGCATCCCTGCACACGCAACAGCAACAGTCGCGAATCACCCCAGCAAATAGATGTATGCATTAAAGCTGGTGCATTCAGCCAATGAGGCAACACGCCAGCAGCTGAAACATCTACAGCAGCAGAGCTGTGTGGCTGGCTCTTGAGCAGGCAGGCTGCCAGCACATACTCGACCAGCAGCTGCTGTTCCACATAAAGATGCCACGCCAATTGTCTCCTGCACCAACAGTGTCTGTTGCAGTTGGTAAGAAGCAGCACGGAGCCTTCCGCAGCCGCCACTGCTGTACCTTTCTGCATCTGCTGCGTGTCACACTTTCCCTCCTGTCACACATGCTCCTCTCGTCCTATTCTCAACACCTCTTCCTGCTAACGTATGCTATCCTTCATTTTTGACCGCTGTTTGACCGTTAACCTGCAGTGTTTGACCAGGAGTTCATTGACGTCTCCCTGGACAAGTACAAGGGCAAGTACGTGGTGCTCTTCTTCTACCCCCTGGACTTCACCTTTGTGTGCCCCACGGAGATCACAGCGTTCAGCGACAGGCACGCTGAGTTCAAGAACATCGGCGCTGAGGTGCTGGGAGTGAGCGTGGACAGCCAGTTCACCCACCTGGCATGGATCCAGACTGACCGCAAGGAGGGTGAGTGCAGTTGCAGGACGGAGTGTTGTTGGGGTTGTTTCATTTAGGGGTCTACAACGTTGTTTGTGTGCGCTTGAATTCATGGGTAACGGGTGACGGAGCTGCTACAGGAGTGACTGTTGACGCAATGAGCAGCGGTTATGGAAACACGTCTGTTGGTTGCAACGTGGTGGTGCTGGGCGTGAGTGTGCACAGCAGTTCACCCACCTGGCATGGATCCAGACCGACCGCAAGGAGGGTGAGTGCACTTGTAGGACAAAGCGTTGTTGAGGTTGTTTCATTCAGGGGTCTACAATCTTGTTTATGTTTGCTTCTATTCATGGGCAACGGGTAACGGAGTTGCTACAGGAGTGACTGTTGACCCAATGAGCAGCGGTGATGGAATTGTCTTTGTTGGTTGAACGCAACTGTGGTGATGCTGGGTGTGAGTGTGCACAGCAGTTCACCCACCCGGCATGGATCCAGACATGGGCAACTGGTTGCTGACCTCGAGAAAGAGATCAGCGGGGCATCTCTTGTTGCATCTCTTGTTGCACCCTCACAATAACACTGCTGTCGCTGTTGTAATTGTTATATAACAGGTGGCCTGGGTGACCTGGCATACCCCCTGGTGGCTGACCTCAAAAAAGAGATCAGCGAGGCATACGGTGTGCTGACCGATGAGGGCATCGCTCTGCGCGGCCTGTTCATCATTGACAAGGAGGGCGTTGTGCAGCACGCAACCATCAACAACCTGGCATTCGGCCGCAGCGTTGATGAGACCCTGCGCACCCTGCAGGTGAGCGGGGGTTGTTGGTAACAGCTGTTGGATTGCGTTCGCAGTGGGTTGACTGGTGTGGGGGCGAGCTACAGAGCTTACAAACGTCAGCAGCCTGCTGACACAGGCTTGGGTTTTCACGCTGTAAAGAGCAGCACAGCAATTCAGCTGTTGGCCTGTTGATAATCGACCCTGAGGGCGTTGTGCAGCACGCAACCATCAGAAACCTGGCATTTGGACGCAGCGTGGATGCTCGGATGCAAGGAGTGTCTGGTGCGCATTCAGTGCATATAGCAGTTGCTGCAGCACTGCGATAGGCGCTGGCAGCTTACCAACAGTTGAAATGTGTGTTGTGTTGAAGGAACGTCGTGCGTGTAGTGGCGCCTGGATGCACCACTGGTGGCACCTGTTTGCTTTGCAGTGGTGGCTGCATTGCCCAAGGCCACCTTTTGCGCAAGTGTGCACAGCGAACATGACCAGCAGGCATTCCTCACCATCGGCCTCAAAGCTGTTCGTCTCTGTTGTTTGCTATTACCTTTGCAGGCCATCCAGTACGTGCAGAGCAACCCAGGCGAGGTGTGCCCATCAAGCTATCTACCCTCATACTCCGTCTGACGCCTTGTTGTGTTATGTCCCTGTTAATTTTGCAGGCTATTTAGTACGTGCAGAGCAACCCAGGCGAGGTCTGCCCATCAAGCCATCTACCCTCATAATCCATCTGACGCAATGTTGTGTTACTTTCTTGTTATTTTTGCAGGCCATCCAGTACGTGCAGAGCAACCCAGACGAGGTGTGCCCAGCAGGCTGGAAGCCCGGAGACAAGACCATGAAGCCCGACCCCAAGGGCAGCAAGGAGTACTTCGCAGCCATCTAAGCTGTTATAACAGTGTTATAACCGTTATAACCATTAGATGACAGTTGAGTGCAGCTGAGAGGCTGCTAAGCTAGCGTAGTGCTTTGAGTCGAAGGCTTCTGCTGCTAAGGCGCCTGTCTCGTGATTGGATGCGTTGCAGCAGCAGCAACAGCAGGGCATGAGAGAAGAACTCAGCAGCGGCAGAGCACTGTGAACTGACTCGGAGCAGCGATTGACCGATTTTGTGTCAGGGGTATTGATGTAACGTGCGTCTCTACTGTCTATGGAGGGTACTGCCAGGGGCGGGGCGTGTGCATTTTGGCGGCAGAATTCAGTCGAAATAACCCCCGTCCCGGCATTCGAAAGGTTCGAAACATAGCCCGTTTTGAACTCGAAATCTTGATCAGCTGGTCAAAGACCCTTCCAAGATTTCCTCGCAAAATTCCTTGCATGCAAGGCTGCACTGAGTGCAGAACACCTGCTCATGGGATGTGGTATGAGCACAAGTGCCGGGTGTGGTGACCATGCCTATCAGAGCTCAATACTGCACAAGCAATGCATGGCGTTGATGCTATGGCTTAATGGGTAACATGATGATAATGATGATGATGATGATGATGATGATGATGATGATGATGATGATGATGATGATGATGATGATGATGATGATGAAGCAATGCATGGCCCGCACCCGCAAACCCAGGTGGTGCAGATCATCCACCGCAGCGGCTTCAGCTGCACCTGTAAAACACCCCAGCCTGCCGTAGCCTGGGCAAGTTGCGGCAACTTGCCGCCAGGCTGGCGACGACCACATGCGGAGTCCGCATTGCTGCTGTCTGACACTGCGGCTGAGCCAGCTTTTAAAAAGAGTACTTGCCCGACCTACCCTTAGGTTTGTTGGGCTGCCTTGCATAGTGCGCTGCCCTAGCACGACAAATCATGAGGTTGTTCCCTGCCACATCAGCTACCACAGCCAATGCTGCTACAGCGTCGCCGCCACGCTGGTCTACAATGGCGTGCCGGCTGCCTTGCACGCTGCCTTGCACGGTCCACTGCCCTAGCAAGACAAGTCTCGTTCCCTGCCATACCAGCACCCACAGCCAACGGCCCAACATGTACTGTACAGCGCCGCAACTCCGCGCATCTACAGAGGCGTGTCAGCTGCCTTGCGCGGTGCGTTGCCCCAGCGCGGCATGTTCTTCTCTGCGTCTGCGTCGAAGCTCCACAGCGTGTTGAACAGCACCGTGCTCAGGTAGCGCTCCCCAAAGCTGGGCAGCACGGTGACCACCAGCTTGTCCTTGTTTTCTATGCGGCGCGCAACCTTGAGCGCAGCAGCAACAGCAGCACCTGCAGGGAGACCAAATGCATGCAGCAGCAGCAGCAGCAGCACTGATTTCGAGATCATGTTTCGGCACAGCTCAGCAGCATGGTCACCACCAGCTTGTCTTTGTTCTCTATGCGGCGCGCAACCTTGAGCGCAGCAGCCACGGCAGCACCTGCAGGGAAACCAAATGCACGCAGCAGCAGCAGCAGCAGCAGCAGCGGTTTGAACACATGTTTTGCAGAAGCTGGGCAGCACGGTGACCACCAGCTTGTCTTTGTTCTCTATGCGGCGCGCAACCTTGAGCGCAGCAGCCACAGCAGCACCTGCAGGCAAACCAATTGCAGGCAGCAGCAGCAGCAGCAGTAGTGGTTTCAAAATCAAGTTTTGCGGAAGCTGGGCAGCACGGTGACCACCAGCTTGTCCTTGTTCTCTATGCGGCGCACAACCTTGAGCGCAGCAGCCACGGCAGCACCTGCAGGGAGACGAGAGCATCACAGGTAAGAGCAGCGGCAGGTGTCAAAGGATGCTCTGCACGGTGATCACAAGCTTGTACTTGTTATGCGGCGCACAACTCTGAGCGCAGCAGCCACAGCAGCACTTGCATGGTGACTAGTCAAATTTACTGCTGCACAGCAGTGCTCATAGCTACGCTGGCAGCACAAGGCATTAAAGCCCTGCGTTTGGCTGCCCACGGCTTGCTGCGAGCGTCCTCTGCCACGGCTACAGGCAAGCACAGCTGCTGCCCGAACTGCACAAGGTACGCAGCCGTTGAGCGGCTACGTCATCCCTTTCAAAACGCTGCATGCACAGCTCCCCACAAACACACACGCATGCCAACTACACACACATGTGTGCTGCTAACACCATACTTCCCACACCAGACTTGCACAGAGCAAACAGCGCAGCGGCCAATTGCGCCCACGCACGGCTGCTGACGCCTGCCATACACACCAGATAGTGCTACTACTTCCCACCACACATCAAGAACAAACAGCAGCAACAAATGCGCCCACGCATCGGTGCTGAGGCCTACTATACACACCAGACAGTGCTGCTAATTCCCATACCACACATGCAAAGAACACACAGCAGCAAGAACAGGGTCCACGCACCGATGCTAATGCCCACTATACACACCAGATAGGCCCACACCACACATGCAAAGATCACACAGCAGCAAAGAAGAGGCCCACGCACCGCTGCTGATGCCTATTATGCACACCAGATAGTGCTGCCACTTCCCACACCACACATGCAAAGATCACACAGCAGCAAAAAGAATGGGTCCACGCACCGGTGCTGATGCCTATTATGCACACCAGATAGTGCTGCCACTTCCCACACCACACATGCAAAGAACACACAGCAGCAAAAAGAATGGGTCCACGCACCGGTGCTGATGCCTGCGAGCAGCCCCTCCTCAACATGCCTTGCATGCAGCCCTGTGCCTGCAGAGCTTCACACAGATGTTAACTTTAAAATACATGCCAACCACACACCCCCTATGCGCTGCTACTTCCCACACCACACTGCAAATCACCCACAGCAGAGCTCTACACAAACCTAAACACATGCCAACTACACACAAACACACACTCACCGCTGCTGATGCCTGCAAGCAGACCCTCCTCAAGGGCCAGACCCCGCCGCTAACACCATACATCCCGCACCAAGCTCAAAAGAGCGAACACACAGCAGCAGGAAAAGGGTTCACTCACCGCTGCTGATGCCTGCGAGCAGACCCTCCTCAAGGGCCAAGCGCCGTGCCATTTCCACCGCTTCCTTGCTGCTGACCTTGATCACCTCGTCAAGCAGCGACGTGTCCAGCACCTGCAGCGCAGCAGCAGCAGCAGCAGCAGCAGAAACATTGCATCACCGTGTTACTATGGTGCTTGGGCAGATAGGTAGAACACCGCTTGCTTGCTGCTGACCTTGATCACTTCGTCAAGCAGCGACGTATCAAGGACCTGCGGCACAGCAGCGACAGAAACGCTACATCACCATGTTGAACTGTTACTGTCGTGCACAGGACATGCGTATACAGCCACATTCTTAGGAGCAGCTTGCGGCATTGCACTGGATCTGGTGGTACCCGAGGTTGCTTCCCGACAGCACGCACCAGCTGTTGTCCGCTGTGATACGCTGCTCATTATAACACGTAATAACAGCATGAAGCCAGCGCCGATGCCCAGGATCTAATGGTAGCCTGGCTTGCCACCAGACAGCACGCACAACAGCTGTAGCCTGCTATTTTAGTATGCTGCGCTACAACACGCAATGACACCCTTCAGCATATGTAACACACCTTTGGCATGAAGCCTGCGCCTATGCCTTGGATCTGATGGTAGCCTGGCTTGCCACCAGACAGCACGGGACTCTCAGCAGGCTCCACAGCCACCAGCTGCACACGCACATCTTACTGTTCACAACAAAGGCACCCCTACCTTTAGAACGCAGCCTGCGCCAATGGTAGCTTGGCTAACCCGCACAGCACACACAACAGCTGTTGCCTGCTATCTGCGTTGCTGCGTTATAACTTACAATAACACCATGATAACGTACCTTTGGCACGAAGCCTGCGCCAATGCCCTGGATCTGGTGGTAGCCTGGCTTGCCTCCCGACAGCACCGGGCTCTCAGCAGGCTCCACAGCCACCAGCTGCACGTTGGGGTTGCGTTCCTTGAGATACCGCCCCGCACCTAGAAAAAAGACAGGAACAGCAGCAACCAGCACTGTCTGTTGGTGTACATGCAGCTGCAGCAACCGGCGATGGTGGCAGGGAACGCGGCAAGCAGCAATGTGTCTGTTGGTGTACATGCAGCCGCAGCAACCGGCGATGGTGGCAGGGAACGAAGCACACAGCAATGTGTCTGTTGGTGTACATGCAGCTGCAGCAACCTGCGATGGTGGCAGGGAACGAAGCAAGCAGCAATGTGTTTGTTGGTGTGCATGCAGCTGCAACAACAGCAGCAGGCTCCACAGCCACCAGCTGCACGTTGGGGTTGCGCTCCTTGAGATACCGCCCAGCACCTGCGATGGTGAAATCACGGAGAGCAGCAAGCAGCAATGTGTATGTTGGCATGCATGCAGCTGCAGCAACAGCAGCAGGCTCCACAGCCACCAGCTGCACGTTGAGGTTGCGCTCTTTTAGGTAGCGCCCAGCACCTGCGATGATGGCAGGAACAGCAGCAAGCAGCAATGTGTCTGGTGTTATGCATGCAGCTGCAGCAGCAGCAGCAGGCTCCACAGCCACCAGCTGCACGTTAGGGCTGCGCTCTTTCAGGTAGCGCCCCGCTCCTGCAATGACGAAATCACGGAGAGCAGCAAGCAGCAATGTGTATGTTGGCATGCATGCAGCTGCAGCAGCAGGCTCCACAGCCACCAGCTGCACGTTGGGGTTGCGCTCTTTCACGTAGCGCCCGGCACCTGCGATGGTGACAGGGAACGCAGCAATCAGCAATGTGTCTGTTGTACCGCCCTGTTGTACTGCCTGGTCCCATGTTTGACCGCCGTATTGAACCGCCTGATCCCCTGTTTGACCGCCCTGTTTTACTGCCTGATCCCCTATTTGACCTCCTGTTTGACCGCCTGATCCCAGGTTTTACCCCCTGATCCCCTGTCTGACCGCCTGATCCCCTGTTTGACCCCCTGATCCTAACCTACTGCCTACAAACCATCCGAAGTTGTCCCAAATTTGTCAAAATCACCTGTGATGGTGCCTCCTGTGCCCACGCCAGCCACCAGGATGTCTATCGAGCCTGCTGTATCCGCCTGATCCCCTGTTTGACCGCCTGATCCTCTGATTAGCCGCCTGATCCCCTGATTGACCGCAACCCAATCCACTGCCTACAAACCATCCAAAGTCGTTCTACAGCTGTCACAATCACCTGTGATGGTGCCTCCTGTGCCTACGCCTGCCACCAGGATATCTATCGTGCCTGCTGTATCAGCCCACAGCTCAGGTCCTGTGGTGGCGTAATGAATTGCCGGGTTGGCGGGGTTTTCAAACTGCTGCAGCATGTAGGCGTCTGCCTGCTGTGCGACAATTTCTTCTGCTTTGCGAATGGCGCCAGTCATGCCCTGCAGGGGGTGACAGAAGCAGCAGGTGCATAATGATGAAGATTGAATATACAAAATGGAATTAAATTGATGATGATATGGCGCCAGTCATCCCCTGCAGGACATTATAGATGCATCAGGTGCATATTTTAGTCATACCGTAGTAACACATCATACTTTGGTTTGACAGGGTGTTTTTGGACTGTCAAAATGATTGTCGTTGTTTTGTTAACTCTCCTTCAAGGCAGGGCGTGATGGAAGCAGCAGGTGCATACCCTGAGTCATATGCACGTAGGTATAGACGTTTGCGGGCATGTCGCTCAGCACAACTGGTGGAGTACTCTATATATGATGTGACTTTTATATGTGCCTTTGAATGCGCCTTCCTGGCACCAGGCATCGTCACATACTGACTTCTTGTCAGAAGTAACAACATTGCAAGCTGCAGACGGACGCCACACCATACAGCACACTAACATGCAAAATCAAAAACATAAACCATGCCCGCAGCGCTCAACACAACTGCATTGCACCCACAACCCTGCAGCCGCATCATCGCTGCATGAGACTCAACTCAGCTGAGCTGAGTCGCCTCAACTCATATGAGCTGAGTTGCCTCGCCTCACCTTCCGGCCCTCCGTGAGCACCAGCTCTGCCCCCAGCGCTTTCAGCAGCACTCGCCGCTCTATGGACATGGTGTCGGGCATTGTCAGCAGCAGCCGGTAGCCCTTGGCTGCTGCTACAAACGCAAGCCCCACACCAGTGTTGCCGCTGGTTGGCTCCACCTGCAGCAGCACGATATACATGACATATAGTTTGGTGAAACATATCTTGGTGAAACATATTGCATTTGACAGTACCTGTTTGCTGTTAACATGCCGCTGGTTGGCTCCTGCAGCAGCACGACAAACATGACATATATCTTGGTGAAACATATGGCATTTGACGATACCTGTTTGCTGTTAACATGCCACTAGTGGGCTCCACCTGCAGCAGCAAGATCAACATGACATTGCAGCTTGGTGAAGCATTTGGCATTGTACGGTACCCGTTTGCTGTTGCCATGCCGCTTGTTGGCTCCACTGCAGCAGCACGATATACATGGCATAAATCTCAATTAAAAGCTTTTGCCATTTGACGGTAAGCCGTTCGCATTGGCATGTCTGCTGCAGCACGATGTCAGTCAGACAATAACCACGTTCTCCAGCAAGAAGGGGCAAGCACAGAGGAGGTCCACCCTCAGACCACTCAGCACGAGATACATGAGCCACATCTTGGTAGCAATATGGCATGCAATCCTCAGCCGTTCGCGGCGTCATGTCTGCTGCTTGAAATTTGCATGGCACCTTGCAATTGGTGATAAGTACGACGCAGACACCTTGCATAGATGCTGCTGCAGAGGCTCTTCCTTGAGCTTCAATGCTCATCTGCCATTGAACAGTTGTCGTTGGCGTTGTCTAGCATCATCGAGTGAGCATATCCCACCGCAGGTCAACCGCCAGCCACTAAATCCCCGCACACTGCACAACCACACCATCCCACTTGCAGGACTACTCAGCACAGAAGTTTCATGCATGCTGCTGCCGCCGCTGCTGCTGCTGCTGCCGCTGCTGCTGCTGCTGGCTCACCAGTATTGTTTTGCCTGGCGTGATGAGCCCCTGCTTCTCTGCTGCATCAATCATGCTGTACGCGATGCGATCTTTTACACTGCAGGTGCAGCATTACGCAGCAGCAGCAATGAGGCAGTGGCGGCATTGCGCGTCGTGCATGAACCCACTGTTGCAACGAGGCACTCAGCTGCACCACCTGCAATGGCATGCACTGTCTTGTCACTGTGCAAGTTTCGTAACCCCTGTATCAAACACAGAATTGCAGAGTGCAGCATAGATAAACCAACTGATGTGCAGTCTCTGCTGCTGCGCACAAACAACAGCAAGTTATTCACCTGCAGCACGGCTGCATGAGCTCCAGCTTGCATGCAACCCGCGCATAACAGCCAGGGCCCTGCTTGGTCACACTGTTCAAATACACCTGCCATTGCAGCATCAACATCAGCATCAGCAGGACTTATCGTGTCAGCTCACAGCCTGTGTTTCCATGCATCCTGCAAGCGATCTACAGCAGCAGGCACAGGGCCCCAGTCTTACCATTGGGGTGTTGCCTATTAGCTTGGTGGCATCAGGCGCTATGTGATGAGCGTGCACGCCGACGTCTGCGTTTAGTTCTACGGAAGCGGCTGCTCTAACCCTGAGTGCTCTGCTGGACACTGCTCTGCATGGCTGGAGACAAGTTCCAGTGGAGTGACCTGCTCTAGTGCCTGCTGCCCGCAAGCAGCGTTGCTGCTGCATCCCCACTGCAACTTCAAAGATATAACACTGGGGCAAACCCGGAACGTTTACAAGCAACGGCTCAGTGCCAGCCAGGGCAGGGCTTTCGATGTGAAGCGATCCTGTTGCTACTAGCGCAGTGATGTGCAAAGCAGCTGTACTAATGAGGAACCCGGTATTTAGAAAGAATAGCCAGCACAGCAGTGTGTGCTCCAGCTGCGAAGACGAAGCCAGGGCTTGTCACATGTTGCATGTTCTGTTGTGCTTGTGACACGACGTTTGTGCTGCATCAACTACGTCGACAGACTTGAGTTGCCCGTGATGGCGCTTTGAATTCGGCTGGACCACGTTCACTGTTTGAATGAGACTTGCTGACAGTACACCCAGCAGAAGCTGGAGCAGTGATCTTAGCTTGGCCGAATGCAGAGCATGCAAACGAGATGAATAAGCGGTTAGTATTGAATGGCACACGCTACGGAGCCTTGGGTGAGCAGCTGCGTTGGATCCTGGCTACTGCTGCCTTATCCTGCTGTTGTAGGGCTGTAACCTCCACCAGAACTTCATGTAGGCACAGTAGATGCAGCCACATGATACACATGTCGTTTATGCAGCAGATGAAGTCATAGCAACAGTAGCAACGCAGCAGCACTGCATATACCACCTGAGCTGTCTGCTGCAAGATGCCTGTAATGGATGACACCCATTGCTCAATGAATTGGTCAATCATTTTGCCATGTTGCTAGAGCCGTGTTTCACGCTGGGGAGTATGTCAGCAGCAGCAGCTGTTCAGTTTGTATGCGGTTACTAATGCTGCACAATACAGCGGTGCATCCATCATGCCTACTTTACCACAGCTGTATGCTGTGGTATAGTGGACACCATCCAAATAGCATTCCACAGCTCAAACACACCTGGCCTTCTGTGCACTGTATCTTGTCCTGCAGCAACCGCGGCTGCGGCTGCGTCACCTGCAGGCTGTGGCGCTGCACACCTTCAGCCTAGACACAAAGCACACCTACTAAATCTGTGGCTGTTTTCTTTCTGCTGCAGCAACCGCGGCTGCGGCTGCGGCTGCGTCACCTGCAGGCTGTGGCGCTGCCACCCCTCAGCCCAGACACAAGCCATCTTCTGCTCAGCTGCTCGCTCAACTCGCTACCCGTTACTGACATGCATCTGGCTTTCGTTGAATCTGTTTTGTTCTGATCTTGTCCTGCAGCAACCGCGGCTTCGGCTGCGCCACCTGCAGGCTGTGGCGCTGCACACCTTCATAAACTACACAAAATGCATACCCACTGGATGCTGTTGCTGTTTTGCTGCTGCAGCAACCGCGGCTGCAGCTGCGTCACCTGCAGGCTGTGGCGCTGCACACCCCTCAGCCTAGACACAAGCCACCTGCTGCCTGCTGTAACCCATCACTGATTTGTACCTGGCCTTCCTTGCACTAATTTGTCCTGCAGCAACCGCGGCTGCGGCTGCGCCACCTGCAGGCTGTGGCGCTGCACACCCCTCAGCCTAGACACAAGCCACCTGCTGCCTGCTGTAACCCATCACTGATTTGTACCTGGCCTTCCTTGCACTAATTTGTCCTGCAGCAACCGCGGCTGCGGCTGCGCCACCTGCAGGCTGTGGCGCTGCACACCCCTCAGCCTAGACACAAGCCACCTGCTGCCTGCTGTAACCCATCACTGATTTGTACCTGGCCTTCCTTGCACTAATTTGTCCTGCAGCAACCGCGGCTGCGGCTGCGCCACCTGCAGGCTGTGGCGCTGCACACCCCTCAGCCTCAACACAAGCCATCTTCTGCTCAGCTGCCTCTTCAACTCACTACCCGTTACTGACATGCATCCGGCCTTCCTTGAACCTGTGTTGTCCTGCTGTAACTCATCACTAACATGCACCTGGCCTTCTCTGCACTTGATCTTGTCCTGCAGCAACCGCGGCTGCGGCTGCGCCACCTGCAGGCTGTGGCGCTGCACACCCCTCAGCCTAGACACAAGCCATCTGCTGCCTGCTGTAACCCATAACTAATATGCACCCCACCTTTTCTGCACTTGCTGTTACTGTTTTTCTGCTGCAGCAACCGCGGCTGCGGCTGCGCCACCTGCAGGCTGTTGCGCTGCACACCTTCAGCCCCCCGCAGCCGCTGCCCCGTCACACGCAACTCTTCTACGAGCTCAGCTTGCTGCCCGCAGGAGGGGAGCAGCAGCAGCAGCAGCTGGTGTATGTCAGTGAGCAGGTAGGGATTACAACGGCTACGGAGGGTAATCGTTGGGGATGATGATGGTAGAACACAATGCGCACGGAGGTTCTAGAGTACCACTAGCAGCAGCAGGACACCTGGTAGCATGGTGGGAAGTTAGTGGGCCATGTGCCACGCGCAGCTCTTCTACGAGCTCAGCCTGCTGCCTGCAGGAGGGGAGCATGAGCAGCAGCAGCAGCAGTGGCAGCAGTGGCAGCAGTGGCAGCTGGTGTATGTCAGCGAGCAGGTGAGGAGCACAACTGATTGCGCAGTTGGGTAGAATGTAACAGGGGCGGGGATCGTAGAGTACCACTAGCAGCAGCAGGACAGCTGGTAGCATGGTGGGCAGTAATTGGTCAAACTGCCTTTCAGCAGCGCATTGCATGCCCCGTCACGCGCAGCTCTTCTACGAGCTCAGCTTGCTGCCCGCAGGAGAGGATGATCAGCAGCAGCAGCAGCAGCAGTTGGTGTATGTCAGCGAGCAGTTAGGGAGAGCAACTACTCGTGCTGTTGGGTGCCGTAGGGTGATCGTTGGTGGCAATGATAGTAGAATGCAGCGCGGGCGGAAATCTTAGAGTACCACTAGCAGCAGCAGGACAGCCAGCAGCACGGTGGGCAGTTAGTGGCCAACTTCTTCGCTGGTGGTAGAATGCAGCGTGAACAGAGATTCTAGAGTACCAGCAGCAACTGCACGACAGCTAGCAGCATGCTGGGAAGTTGGTGGCTGCACTGCGTTACTGGCAGCGGCGTGCATGTCGCTGTGCCTGGATATTTGCCCTTAGCAAAGCATGTGGCCCCGCTGCGGCTACTGCTGCTGCTACTGGTGCAGTGCATGCTGCTGTGACTGGACACTTGCCCTCATCAATGTGCTGCTGCTGCTGCTGCTGCACGCAGGTGCCTCTGCAGTGTGCGCCCAGCTGGGAGCCGCTGGATCCTGCAGCCTGCCACGTTCCTGCAGCAGCACTGCATGAGCCCCTGGAGGACGGTGATGCACTGCGGCTGGTCATCAAGGCAGTGCCAGCAGCAGCAGTGGCAGCAGTTGCAGTTGGTGGTTGCGGGAAAGCTGGCTGCACAATATGTGCTACAGCAGCAGAAGCTGCAGCAGCAGCAGCTGGTGCAGGTGGGGGTGTTGGGGGTGGGTACGGCAGTAGGTATGCTGCGTGCTGTGCTGTGCAGTGGCCAGGCATCAGATGCCTTTGGCAAGACTTGTCCATGCAGCAGGTGCTGCTGCTGCTGCTGCACGCAGGTGCCTCTGCAGTGTGCGCCCAGCTGGGAGCCGCTGGATCCTGCAGCCTGCCACGTTCCTGCAGCAGCACTGCATGAGCCCCTGGAGGACGGTGATGCACTGCGGCTGGTCATCAAGGCAGTGCCAGCAGCAGCAGTGGCAGCAGTTGCAGTTGGTGGTTGCGGGAAAGCTGGCTGCACAATATGTGCTACAGCAGCAGAAGCTGCAGCAGCAGCAGCTGGTGCAGGTGGGGGTGTTGGGGGTGGGTACGGCAGTAGGTATGCTGCGTGCTGTGCTGTGCAGTGGCCAGGCATCAGATGCCTTTGGCAAGACTTCTCCATGCAGCAGGTGCAACAGCAGCAGTTGCAACAGCAGCAGCAGCAGCTGGTACAGCAGCAAGAGCTGCTGGAGCAACAGCAGCAAGTGCTGCGGCAACAACAGCAGCAGCAGCAGGCCAACAGTAGCATAGGGGCTGAGCAGCAAGGGTTGGAGCAGCAGCAGCAGCAGGAGCAAGAGCAGCAGCAGCAGCAGCTCGTGTATGTTCGGCTGATAGGTGACAAGCTTCGGGTGCTGCTGCCAGAGCAGCTGCATCAACTGCAACAGCAGCCACAAGAGCAGCATCAGCACCAGCAACAGCACCCGCAGGGACAAGAGAGGGACACAGCAAATGCACAGCAGCAAGACGTGCGGCTTGCAAGTCAAAGTCACCAGCACCAGCAGCAGCAGCAGCAACAGCAGGTAGTACCACGGCCAGCATTGCCACCGCCAGCAGGCGCTGGCAGCAGCAGCAGCAGCATAGACCAAGCAGCTGCGGAGCAAAGTGTGAGGTTGCGCTACGTCAATGGCAGATGGAAGCTTGAAGTAGTGCAGCAGCAGCAGCAGCTAGCACACTCTCCTCCGTCCCCTGTGTCTCAACAGCAGCAGCAGCAGCAGCAGGTAGAGGCTGCGATGCGGCCGTCAACTCCGCCACCTGCCCCACGCCAACTGCTACAACAGCACGCCAGCCATTCACCAGCAGCAGCAGCAGGAGCAACAGCAGCACCCAAACAGCAGCAGCAGCAGCAGTGGTCTGAAGCCCTCCTGCAGAGTCCTGTGCAGCAGCAGCTGAGTATGGTGCGAAGAGCAGCAAGGCACAGCCGCACCAGCAGCGGTTGCAGTGAGGCAGCCCAGCAGCTGGAGCAGCAGCTGTTGGACATGTTTGAATCTGGGTCCCTGACACCTGCTGCTGCTGCTGCTGCTGCTGCTGGGAATGCTGCTGGCAGCAGCCAGTTGACAGCAGCAGCAATAGCAGCAGCAGCAGCAGGCAGGTCGCCGCGGAAAGGGCCCTTGTTTGGTGCTGGAAGCTCTGCTGGTGCTGCTGCTGCCGCTGCTGCTTTTGGCACAGCTCGGATTGGCAACACTGCTGCTGCTGCTGCGTCTAGTCAAGGCAATCCACCCACTCAGCCTGAACAGTCAGGCAGGCCAAGAGAAGTGACAGTGGTACAGCAGGGCAGTGACCAGGGCATTACCCAGCAGCAGCAGCAGCAGCAGCAGCAGCAGCAGTTAGCAGCTGATTGCGACAGCTGGCTTGACGACCAAGGGGAAGCAACATCGGGAGTTGAAGCCTCAGGTCCTGCAGACGCAGCAACAGCTGGCACCAGTACTAGCATGCAGGTACATGCAGCATTGCCCAGCTGTTGTGCAACACTTGGCGAACCATCAACACCAGCAGCAGCAGCAGCAGGCAGTTTCGACCCCAGCAGCTGTAGCAGCAGCAGCAGCACTACAGGCGACATCTTGTTTGACTTTACCTTCAGTTTGCATGCGCTGCAGCCTGTAAACCCAGCAGATCTGCAGCCTCCTAGCGGCGGCCTAACCCCCACAGATCCATCCCTAAAACCCAACCGACTGGTGCTGCAGCTGGGTGACAGCCTCTATACCCTGCCACCACCAGCCCCTAAACCCCAAACCGACTCGGAGTTGGAGGGTTTAGAGGTTGGGGAAGATGGGGAGTATGAATGGGTCGGTGAAGATGGTGATAAGGTGATGATGTCATCGTCATCTTCATTGTTATTTCCAGGGTATAGGAGCTCACTGAACCCTCAGGGCTTACCAGGGTTGAGGCGCCAGCTCAGCACAGGTCACAAGCAGCTGCCGTCTGTAACAAAGCATCAGCAGCTGTTCAGGTGAGGGTTGTTCAACGGGGGACTGTGCAATGAGGCAGCTGTAGTCGTTGCGCCAGCAGCTGTGTTTTGGATGTGCAGGTGAATGCTTCTGGTCATTGAAGCCACAAATTCTATCACACTGGCGGTTCGGGCCGCATTTTCTATGCATTGTATACATGCCACCTGTGAACATCACCACATGGAGCAGTTTGGCTGCATTGCAGTGTAAGCAAGCATTATTCTCATCCCGCAACAATGCCCCACCTTCACCAAAATTACACCTGAGGCCGCCTGCCTGCTGGTGCTGCTCGTTACTGTCTTCTGTTATGCTGCTGCTCCACTGATGGATGCGCTACCTCCTCACCTTGGCTGCATGCCTGCTGCTGCTGCTGCCTGCTGTGCTGTCTCTTGAACATGTCGCCGCTCCCCAGATGGATGCTCAGCAACTCAACAGGCATCCTAGACAGTTTGGAACACCCGTACGAAGAGGACGCAGCAGCAGCAGCAGCAGCAGACCTCGCATGCAGCGGCAGCAGCAGCACTGGCGGCGCCCTTGGCTTCCTAGGGGCCCTCTTCAGCCGATCAACCCCAGAACTGAACCCTGCTCCAGCAGCGCCAGCACCAGCAGCAGCAGCAGGAGTTCCTGAGGCACAGCAGAAGCAGCAGGAGCAGGGCACTCATGATTCTGAGGCAGGTGCTGAAGCAGCAGCAGCAGCAGCAGCAGCAATGGCGAGTGAGTCTGACAATGCTGAGTCAGCTCCCGTTGGCAGCAGCAGCAGCAGTAGCAGCGTCTCTGCTGGGGCTAGCAGCAGCAGGGCAGGCATGCACCGGAGGTGGAGCAGCAGCGCAGCAGCAGCAAGTGGCTTCCTGACACCCCCGGCTGAAGGTTCACCAGTGTCTGCAGCAGCAGCAACAGCAGCAGCAGCAACAACAGGGCACCGTCGTTCAGCCAGCAGCAGTGGTCTGCCTGCTGCTTCTGTGGCAAGCTTGCTAGCAATGCCAGCTGTGGCTGCAGGCAACCAGGGCAGCAGCAGCAGCAGTCCTCAGGTCCTTGCTGCTGGCGCAGCATCACCTGCAGCAGCAGCAGCAGCAGCAGCAGCAGCTGGCACAAACAGCAGCAGATCAGGCCCCAGTGCTTTTGGTGCGCCTGCAGCTACCATTGCAAGCAGCAGTGCAGGCAGCAGCAGCAGCAGCAGCAGGGCTGGTGCTCTTGATCTCGCATCAGCAGGATCCACCGCACTGTCACTGTTTCAGTCCCTGCCGGCTGCTGCCGCAGCCGCCGCTGCTGCTAGTGCTGCTGCTGGAGGTGCTGCTGCTGGTGCTGCTGCTGCTGGTGGTGTTGAGCGGCTGTATGACATGCGCGAGTTCACTGCTGCTACACGACGGCTGGTGCTGCTGCATCAGAAGCTCGCTGAAGTCAGTGGCAGGTGGGAAACGGACAATTTTTATAATAAGCTGTTCAAGCTGTTCTCTTGTATTTATGATGATGTGGCATGTAGTTGTGGTACAGCAGTACTTGGTGAACGTAGCATTTTCTCTCGCTGTACACTTGCTCAATCAACTGCCCTGCACAAATTGCTGCATTGCTGCCTCTCCTTCCTGCCTCACCAAATATTTTGCCCGGCTGGTATGCACGTGCTCAATACATCCATGCCTTGCGCAGTACGTCGCATCCTGTAGCGGTCAGGTGTGTCTGCTTGCATTCCTGCTAGAGTGTGGCTGCTGCGTGACATCCACAGTTGCTGTAGCCAGTCGCACTACCTAATTGCTTTTCAATTTGTCGCATCCTTGTGTGCTGCAGGCGCGTGAGGGCCCGCCAAAAGGTGGAGGGCCTGCTGCAGCAGCAGGCATTATCAGCCGGTGTGCACATGCTCGACACCCCCCATTCTTTCATGCCGTGTGCATCAAGCAACATCCTTGTGTGCTGCAGGCGCATGAGGGCCCGCCAAAAGGTGGAGGACCTGCTGCAGCAGCAGGCAGCATCACGGCAGCAGGTCGCATCCCGCCACATCGCCTCGCAGCGGTTGCAGCAGCAGCAGACGCTGGCTGGGCTGCGGCAGAGGCAGCTAGCGGCTGCTGAGGGGCAGTTGCAGCAGCAGGGGGCTGTGCTGCTGGCACACTGCGAGGCGCTGCAGAGATGTGCTGGTGAGCATGGAGATTAACAAAACTCACGGTTGAGTTCTTTGGGTCCTGTGGTGTGGTGGCATATGAATAGATGCGAAGTCGCAACGCAGTTCACCACGTGTTTGCAGTATTACGCATCAAGCAGCCATGGGGGGCCAGTTCATGCAACCATGTACGTCTTGTGCAAGCTTAGACTGCACTTTGCGACAGCCGGCCTCTAACATAAGCACAAATGCTTGGGTTGGCTGCAATGCTGGCTCCGGAGCTGTTCATGTACGCTGGCACAGCCTTGTACGGTGTTTCCCCGTCAATGGAAGGCTATTCTTTTGCAGCCCCAAATCATGTGCCATAACAGCAGGCCAAATTAACCGCTAACCCAAAGTAACCCGCAATCGAGTACCCCTATCGCCACATATGCATAGCATATGCACACTTTTCGTGATCGTCTGTCAATCAACCCGCAAACACCATACGCATGTGTTTATCACACACATGTCCGCTGTGGCCCCTATCTCATGTGCTGCATGCCTTGCTGCATAATGACTCGCCTGCAGGAGCGCTGTCACAAGCCGGCAGCTGCCTACATGACGCTGCTGCTGTGCTGTCGGGCCCCGAAGGAGTGGCCGCCAACTCATGTGCTTCGATTATGTTTGCAGGAGCGCTGTCACAAGCTGGCAGCCGCCTGCACGACGCTGCTGCTGTGCTGTCGGGCCCTCAAGGCATGGGGCGCTGGCGGCTGCTGCATGCGCAGCTTGTGGCCAGGCGTAACAGGCTGGTGAGCCAGCTGGCAGATGCCTACCAGGTGAGCTGCAGGACTTGGTGTTAAGGATTGCAGATACTCAAATTGCAAAAATATTGCAGCAGAATGCAGTACTCACATGTGCAGATGGGGCCAGGCGTAACAGGCTAGTTAGCCAGCTGGCAGATGCCCACCAGGTGAGCTGCAGGACTTGAACTGCGCATGCAGCGTTGTTTGCTGTGTGGCTTAAATGTGGGGATGGGCAGTGAGACAGGGAGGTGTGCTGCAGGGATGAGGAAGCAGGGTTGCCTTGGTGTCGGGATTTTTTTTCCGATATGATGAGGTTACATTGGTCTGCTCAGGCGCCTACGGCGCAACGAAGACCTGGTAAACAGGATTTCAGAGGCTCAAAAACAGTATGCTGCTGCCTGTACAAGCAACGCCCAACCTCTAAAGGCAGCCGGTTCTGGCAGTAGCATTCAACTAGTGTTGATAACTGCAGAGCCATATACAGATAGAAAGCATGTATGGTCATGGCACACAGGATCTCGGCTGCAGCTGCAGCATGTTATCTGATATTGAAGGTCAGTCAACGCCGTATGACACGCATGCCATTTCCTGAAATCAAAACAACATGCCATGACATGAACGGTTGTAGCATTAGTAACAAGGTACGTGCTGTGTTTGGTATTTTAATGGTAACTGCGAAATCAGTCAAAGCCTCCCAAAATGAGGCTTTTGCAGCACGTATTGCTACTGTTTCAATCATGTCTGGCACATTGAGGTGGGAGGATACAGCCCAAGCTGTCCTACGGCCATGTTCAAAAGCATGCACTGCGGCTAGGCAGACCATGTCCCACACTAGGCGGTGCAACCGTCTGTGTGGTGGACGTGCAAGCCATATAGCAGAACATGGGATACGGGAACCAGCAGGTAACAAACCAAAGATCAAAAGCCGGCTTTCGATCTCACGCCTCACAGCTACAGCCACAGGACATGACCAAAAATGATGCTCAACACCAGGACTGAGCGCACCACAGACAACACAAGGGGTGTGTAGTCCCATACGTTGAGCAGTAGGAAGTGCATTTAAAGTCAATCTCCAAGCTGCATCCTTGTACATGTTTGCAACACGCAGATTCCACCATCTGTGCAACACCGATGTAACAGGAGGCAGATAAATATGCTGCTGATAACCATCCAACCTTCTTATGCTTTGCAAAAATGCATCATGACGGGGTTGAATGGCATCATGCGCAGACAGATGTTGTAGTTTTGTGGCTGTTGCCACAGTAAGTTCAGTCAGTTGCACTGTAATCATATGCTGGCCAACAGATAACTGCCATCCCAAGCCAGCACACATAGTACTGCGTGCAGCCGACATACTTTCATTGCTAATATCAATCAATGTAGAAATGGATTGTCCAGCTTGCAGAGCAGCTGTAAACTTGTTCTTTGCTGCTGTAACCCATGCCGCCGGCAGCAAAGCCATCAAAGCTTGCATGTGCTGCAAAGCAACCTGCCGGTTAGTGTACGCTGCTCGATGTTCAAGCCAGGCAGCCCAAATTCCTACGTTGTATCGTGCGTGTTCCCCAAGAGTGCTGGGGGCACCGGGGTGTGCGCACACATGTTGTAACTCATGCAAAAGCACAACAGCCTGGCCTAGGCATTGCAGCTTAGGCAAGTGTAGCAAATCAGTGGGTGCAGCACACTCCAAACCTACCACCACCTGCCTGGACTGCTCAAACCATTGCCACTGTTGTTGTACTACAAATAAAGGGTTGCCCCACAAAGGAGCTTCCCAACACAAAGAGTTAATATCGAGGGTGTTGGTGCCTACATGTTGCATGGGAGGCAGTGCCCTCAAACCCAGGGCCATTGCACGCAATGGCTGAGGGATAAGATTTGTATGCCCGGGCTCAGGCAGTAAATGCTCTTTCCCACACAATAGTAAGCCCCATGGGCTATGACTTGCTGCCCTAACTTCCCCGTTGACTTGGCTGGCCCAATGCTGCCACAATTCCTGACCAAGTGCTATCCATGGTATAGCAGGGTTGCCAGATAACAAGTCAGCCCCTTCAGACGCCCAACGAGATAAGAGGTGATGGTGTAATGGTAACAATCCAAAGCCGCCATCTCTGGGGTGTGCTGCCATACAAGCACTAGGCACCCCAGGTGGCCGCTGTAAGTTGCCTTTTGGGCCCAAACCTGCATCGATCAAAGCTGAGGACCATTTTCTCAGCTGATCAGACTCAGAATGCGGTAATTCACATGCAAATTGGGCTCCATAAAGTATGGTTGACAGAGCATAAGCATTGATAGCAAAGGCACGGCCAAAAGCAGACAAGCATGGAATGTTACTTATACTTTGCATTCTCTCCTTGACTTTTCCCATGCGTCTGTCCCAATCCACCTTGCTTATGCCATGCCCATCTATAAATACACCCAACGTTTTAGCTCTGTCAACTATTTGCAAGCCTGAATGCTGTACAGCTGCATGAGTGTGTGCAACAAGAGGCTGGCGGCCAATGAG